>CAMPDV010000575.1:0-228066 GCA_946699065.1 Loxodes magnus | reverse complement strand
AAATTTATGCTTCTACTGTGGTAGTGGTTGGTATCTCTACAGAAACTGTAAAGCATTCCTTTCATAATAAAGATATTACTGTCAGTAATTTAAGAGCGATAAAGTAAATATCAAAAGGCCGAAAAGGAAGGAATCAAGCTAGAATCTCTATTAAAGGTAACGCCTCTTCTTCGACCCTTTTGGGAGGATTTACGAAAATTGCTTGAACTAGGGTAAAAAGATTAAAAATAACTCTTTAGCACAAGATATGGAGAGGAAACTGAATGTGGAATAAAGTTTCAGTAGCATATAAGAATATCAAACTAATGGTTACAAAAAAATTTTCAAAGAAGATATGGATGTAAAAAAAGAGATTTTATGAAGTCAAACACATTACTTTTAAAAATGATTATATAACTTCCATTTTATAAAAGTAACTATAATTTATATAAAAATTTAAGTTATTAATTTTAGTTCATTTAAAATCTATTAAAAATTTTACGTTATTTACATTTTTAATAATTTGAAATATATAAAAATAAAATCTAATTTCAAAAGATCTTTTTCCTTTAATTATTTTAGATAATAAAAAAATCATGTGAGTTGTTTAAAATAATTTACTTATACAATCTCATTAAATAGTTTTGCTTTAATCATATTTAAATTTTTTTCTTTCAGTAATTTTGTTAAAATAAAACTTTTTAAGTTTTATTTTATCATCACTTTATATTTTCCCGAAAAATGTTGTTTCTTTAGTTTTTTTAGAAAAATTTTGTTTTGTATAGAGCTTTAAAATTTTAATTTTAATTATTAATATTATACATATATAAAATGGAAAATTATTTGTAAAAATCTCTTCTCAAAAGGATTCATCTTAGTCAAGCTACGATTAATAAAAAATACTCTAAGTTATGCAATTAGAAAATTTAAAACTTTTAAGAACTGTACAAGAACTCTAAAGAAAAATTGAACACCTAATGATTAACTCATAAGAAAAAAAATTGAAAATAAATAGCTAGGAATTATCAGGATAGAATAATTAGAAACAAAATTTAATCAATTCGCAGAGTTAACTGAAAGCATATTTCTCTAAAAAAATTTCGACGAATGATACGATGGATATAGAGCAACAGCTTACAACAAATTATATTCCCTATTGAAAAATAATGTGATGTTGATACTGCAAGCGACCAGGGCACAAATTTAGAAGCTGCTTCCAATTCTAATAAAAATAAATGAAATTTGTAGAAAATTAATAGGAAAATATTTTCAGGATTTATTGCTATCAAGAAGGTAAGTTCTACAGGAAAAATAATCCAGCTAAACAAAGGAGCTCCAAATATATAGCATGAAATAAGCGAATTTAATAAGTAATGAATGGGAGGCGATCTATTGGAAACTATCAGAAAAAAACAAATTAAAAATTCTTAGAACTTAATATAAGCAAGATTCAAGCAAATATGAAATTTCTTTTATTTAACACTAAACTTTTGATTTGTGATTAACCAAATAAAGGTGAAACCACGTAAATTAATTAATTCATTCGTTCATAATTTATTTTATAAGTTTAAGAAATTATGAAATCTATTTATTTTAGCATCCTTTTAGTACCGCTTGTATTAAATTTATAAGTATTTAAAGACGAAAACCCCTAAAATATAAATTATCTATATTTAAATTTTAAGGTCCACTCAGAATTTACAGCAAATTAAAAAAATGGATGGTATTAAAAATATTTTTATATTTAAATAAAAAAGAAAATTATATAATTTTCTATATAAATACTAGCTTTCATAAAATAAAAATATTACTAATTAATAAAATGTAATTTTAACTAAAGTGTAGCTCTTGTTAAATTGACTTCGATGATGAATTAGGAATTCCTTTTCTGCTACCTTGTAATCATTCAATCTGTTAACCTTGCTTAACTGGAGATTTTAGAAGATAGAATCAAAACAAATGTTCTATATGCTAGAAAGTATCAAGTGTTCATCCTAATAAATTACTTAAAAATGAATAAATTATTTAAAAAATACAGTAAAGAACATAAAAATTATAACAGATAGCAACTAATTTAGAGTCTCTTCGCTTTTACAAGCTTAATTTAAAGTAGATAATGTAGAAAATTATTTAAATCATAGTCTTCATTTATTTTTGAAGTCATAAGTCTCATTAATAAAAGTTAATTTGCATTAAAGAAATTAAATATTTATTGATATTTCTTTAAAGGTGCATGAGATGAATAATTTGATAAAAGTATTGGAATAATATAAAGAGTAGAAAAGTTTCAAGCAAATAGAAATATTAGAAGAGAAATAATATTCTTAACTAGAGTAAATTTTAAAAGAACTATAACATAAAGGAAATTAATAAATATAGAATTTAGAAAAATAAAAAGAAAATTATTTTATATTCAATAAAAGAGCTATTTTCATTATCAGCTAATTAGGAAGTAGAATAATTTAAGTAAATTGTGGATAGATTTATTTAAGTCCAAAAAATTGAGGAATAATAAGCATAAATATAAAAAAATAAAAATATAATTTAATAAGAAAATAAATCAAACTTTATTCATAGATTTTATTCTAGTAATTAAAATCTTCATTTATTTGATGTTTAAAACAGAATAATATAAGTTAGTGAAAATATAATAAAATATTCCATTATATTCAGGAAGTGTAGATTATAATAATAAAAATATATTTAGTAGGTGGAAAATTAATAACTAAGTTATAAATACTGTATGATAAGTAGAATATAATGGAGAATGCTAATAATTAAGTAATTTAAATATTGAAAGATACGCTACTGGTATAGCAGCTGCTTAAGAAATGATCTTTGCAGTAGGTGGAAAGGGTATATATAAAAAAGCATTAAGTTCAGTAGAATGTTTGAAACTTGAAAAATAAAAATAATTGAAAATTATGTTAACAATTTCCATATAGAATTAATAATTAAAATCTTGTAACTGATAAATAATAAGAAAATATTTATTCTTTTGGGGGTAAAAAATAAGGAAATTAAAATATAAATTCCATTATAAAATACAATATATAACGAGATGAATGAAACAATTTTGATTTTAATTTGCCTTAAAGTTTATCATGTATTGCAGTATGTTTGGAACCTATGCTAATATTTGGACGGTAATTATGAACATAATAAGTAATAAAATAAAATATATAAAAGAGAAAACTAAGAATGATATCAAGGTAAATCTACCAGAAATATGTAATTGCATGACAGGAGTTAAATAAAATAAAAATTTTGCTTATGCTTTTATGTGGTCATAAAACTAATAAAATTGCTTATTGCTATTGAAAGTAAATATAAATACTTTAGAATCTGAAATAATAAGAAAAAGTACAAGGATGAATTTTTTAGATTTAACTTTTTAATTTCATTTAATTTTTAAAGATTATTATATAAATAATACTCTTACACTATATCTTTAGTACGCAGAGTCTCTAAAAGAATAAATTAAAATTTTTTTTAACCATAATAAGCATTCTCAAAATAATGATTAAATTTTATTTAGCATACTTATATATTAAATAAAGATATTATTATTACTAAATTATACAAAACTTTTAGAATTTTAAGAAACATTTTATTATAATTTTATTATTTATTCAACATTTTTACCTTTTGCATATAATTTTAGAATTAAATAATCATATCAATAGACTTTTTATAAATATTACTAGATTAATACTAAAAATTTAATTACAAGTATAAATAGAAGATTATTATTTTATATATAATTAGTGTAGATTAAAGCAATTAAAAATCTTTATTACAATAAGTTATTTAAATTTCTCATTAAATAGTTTTTGATAATAGTAAACATTAGTTATAAACCTTTAATTCTTACTTAGTTTATTTTTTCCTTTTTTAATTATTTATTTAGTTATATTAAATAAAGTAAATTAGCTTAATTATTTTTTTATTTAATTATATCTAGTTTTTACATTAAAAAATTTTAAGCAAGACTCTTTCGCAGATGAAAAATTCACTTGCTCTGTTTATGTTGGCTACCACAATATAAATTTCAGATGTTGATAAAATGGCATGTTGGAGTCAGGTTTTAAACTTTTTAGGTACATATTTCAGCGTAAATCCATTAGTTAGATATTTGCTAAAGTAAAGGAACTTCTGCTTGGTAAGAAATTCAAGAAGCACAAGGGTCAATTAAAAAAGGGCTATAGTAGGCTGTTTATCTTGAGATATACTAAGTTTTAGTAAATATTATTTTAATTAGAGAACTTTGATAATTTTATTAAGGAGGATTCAGATAGTTAATTGATAACTTTATTATATTATATATATTTTAAATAGGATGGAAAGCCCTTTCCTTCGGATGCTGCTAGGAGCCCCATCAAGTTAAATATAAATGAGAGCGGACAGAGGATAAATTGGAGAAAGAGAAGCCAATAAAAGAGAAGGAATAGTCTAAAAGTTGGAGAACTCTGAATGCCAGGAGAAAACTTTCAACATCATAGGTCGGGGAAAGATGTACCCGTAATCGCATATTGCATCTATGCTTTGGAAGGAAAAATTACAGGGACGTATTGCAGGAAGAGAAAACAAGGATAGAGAGACCCATAAAATTTCGTTTTTCGAAATTAAATAAAATTAATTTGAAGAGCTGCACACCGACGAGAGTGCTACGCGCTCTATAATCCAATTTATTTATAAAATATAAAAAATGGCACCTAAGAAATAATTCTCTCTTTGCTCATTCGTTAAAAAAGAATAATAATCTAATCTAACTAAGTAAGAGTCTAAATAAACTTTAGAAATATAATCTAAGGAAGCATACGCATAATCGGTGCAACAACGAATAACTAATATATAATACGAAGTAACAAAGACAAAAGATAGAAAAACTATGAAAATAAGCTAGAAAAATTGATTGAATAACTAGAACTATAATTTCCATATAAGGAAGAAACTTTTAATAATATTTAATCATAAATAGCAATAAAAATAGAATAGATTGATATAATTCAATGAATTCCTCAAATGTTTTTAATTCCAATTCTCTTAGTTTTAATATCAATTAAAACAACTTTTAGAAAGGTAAGAAAAATGACAAGAAATAATTAAAAAACAATAAGATTAGTAATCAAGCATTCCATTGGAAGTTGAATCTGAATAATAAAAAGAAGATGCAAACAAAATGAATTTATATGGTAGAAAGATTAGGTGTTAAATTTTTTTAGAAGTACCATTGCTAAGAAATATGCTGAAATAGGATTTAAATTGAAAGAATTAATAGGAAATAAATATTGAAGATCTTTTCTGCTTTTGGCCAACAAGGACAGGTCTATTATATAGAAAAAAAATTTTATGACTCAAGAATATAAGAAAAGAATAACAATTGAAGAAGAAACCAGAAGGATAAATGGATCTTGGGAGAAGATAAGTATGGCGAATTTACGAAGTTTTATGCAATTCTTTAGTTTAGGAAAGAGCAGTATCAAATGAGAATAAGCTGATGAAGTACTCTTCTTAGACTATAAATTTAAATTTATCATTTTATTTTATATTAAGAAAAAATGGATATCAGTTGCGGTCGAGAGAACTAATAAGTAATCTGATGCAGTGTATACTGCATTGCGAGTAATCTCGCACTAAATGCCACCACAGGGAAGGATGAACAAGCTAGGAAGAACGAGCCTAACTTATCTGAGGGTTCTCGCTAGCAATAGGAAAGTTTGACTGACGGGGCCTACTGATAATTTAACTATTAATTCTTATTTAGACCTTATTCAAGAAGAATGGAGCATTTGGTTCAAGATACGAGAATAATTTTTAATAAGTATATTCCTCATTTGGAGAAGCTGATATGACTTATTGGAAGTTTAGAATAAGAGCAAGAAGTATGAAACATCTTTTTAATATTAAATATTAATGTTGAGAGAGATGCGCGACAACAAGGTACTACGCTCTAAAATCATATTTATTTAATTATTATTTATTCAAATTTAGAGAATTGGAATTAAAAAATTTGAGGAATTCATTGAATTATTTATCAATCTATTCTATTTTTATTGCTATTTATGATTAATATTATTAAAAGTTTCTTCCTTATATGGAAATTATAGTTCTAGTTATTCAATCAATTTTTCTAGCTTATTTTCTAGTTTTTCTATTTTTTGTCTTTGTTAATTCGTATTAAATATTAATTATTCATTGTTGTCCCGATTATGCGTATGCTTCCTTAGATTATATTTCTAAAGTTTATTTAGACTCTTACTTAGTTAGATTAGATTATTCTTTTTAACGAATGAGCAAAGAGAGAATTATTTCTTAGGTGCCTTTTTTTATATTGATAAATAGATTTATAAATAATAAAATTGAGAAAAAAAATATACTTGATTTCAGAAAAAAAATTGTCATTCCAAGGAAATAGAAAAATGGAACGCTACAGAACTAACAGGAGACATAAAACTACAGAAAAAGACCTATGAGACAATAAAACCTACCTCAAAGCTAAAGTCGAGGAAACAGACGAAGTCCACTTTATCACCAGGAGGTCTCAGAATTAAATTCTCTAGACAAATGAGTATGGAACAGCTTATCAAGATGGTGTTGAACCTAAGGGCAAGATTACTTAGCTTCGCAAAGAAAACATTAAGCTTACAGAGTAGATAGGCCTCGATCTTTAAAATATACTTGACTTGAGATCGGCTAATTAGGAGAGGAAGATTGCGCTTTATGGACCTACCATAGAGAATAGTTCAATTAGATAAACTTCTAAGTATAGAAGATTAAAGATTAAAGCCAGTATATTGAAAGCATCCTATAGAGTTAGAAGAATCACTAAAATTAAAAAAATTTATTGAACCAAAAACTGGGAGATGAAGTAAAAGAAGTAAAGAAGATAATACAACAAGAAAAAGAATTAGAAAATAATGTTTTTTTAGCAACACAGACTTGAGCAAGAACTACCTGAAATTTTTATATTTAAAATCAATATTGAATACAGAAAAAAAGAAGAGAGAATATTTTTTCAATAAAATGGAGAGTTTATAGTAGAAATTGTACACAAATACAAGTAGGCAAGAAATATATCGACCAAACCAAATTTTCCAGATCGAGGGTTTATAGACTTGAAAATATATTTTAAGTAGCAGTATACTGCTACTAAACAATTTTAATCCTAAGAAAAATAAAAAAGTAACTTTCTATAAATCTTTAATTAATTTCCTTCTTAGTCATTTATTTTAATTTATACTAATAATTTTAATTTTATTCACTTATGACTTTATTTTAAGCTTTATTTCGTTCTTTAATGATTTTAATAAGTATTAATTTTTTTAATTTAATTAACTTATTTAAATAATGTACTTTTAAATATTTTTATTATAAAATCTCAAGTGAAATTTATTCTGAAAAGTTATTTCTTATTAAATAAAAGATTAAATCAAATTAAATTAAAAGGTTTCTAGGAAAATTAAACGTAAAAGCTTCTCTCCCCCTGAGAAGCGATCAAGTCTCCGGCTTATTTAGTTTAAAACAGATTCAATTCTATGTATAGGTTAAGTTTATTTATTAAGTTTCTTCTTACATATTTTTTCATTCTATTTGGGTAAAAGATAGTAAGGTATTTACAAATCTTCTTGCAAATAATATTATTTTACTTTCAGTTTTTCCAGAGATGTAATATGCTATTACAGAAGCAGTATTTCTATCTGAAAGTTTTTGCTCTTGTTTAAACTCTTTCCATCTTCATTAGGTATACTTAGTTTATCAATTAGGATTTACATTAATCCATTTTATGTAAGATTATTTCTATTTTCTTCGCTCTTTTATCTTAGTCTAAATTTATCTTTCTTGTTTCATAAAGTCTTTTTCGCTTGTTGTCGAATTACTCATATATTTGGCCTAGTTCTTCTATCTTACTTCATATTAATCTTTGGAATAGTGCATTAAGTCAATTTAAGTCTGTATCGTAAAAGTCGATTTCATGATGGAGTTATTCCAATTTTTTTTAGTTCTACGAAAAATCTTATTAATCAAAAATCATTTTTTAATCTTTCTGATTTAAGTCCATTCCAAGGACTTATTCTTTTGCTAGGGCACTTCAATCGTCATTTGCAGTAAATTTTCTTACACTAATCTCTTTTCCGTTATTTTTTGCTTTTTCGGTTGTTCTTCAATTTAAGATGTCGAAAGGTGCTAATATTTTCCTGTCTGACTTGGAGGAATGGATGGAAGAATCGATTGTTTAATGTCTCTTCTGTTTTTTTTCTCTACTCTTTTATTTTTAATTAAAAAGATTGAGTCTAAATTAAGCTAGGACTTGATCTAAAAAGGAGATTATTGGTTTTTTTCTCAAGCACTGAGAAGGTAGTGAAAAAACTCTTCTTAAAGCTGACCATTTATATTATGACTAAATAAAATATAAAATAAATTAAATAGTTTTCCTTTTTTAAATATATTTTAATGATATTCCATTTAAATTAACTTGCTTTATAAATAATTTCTCATGTAACATTTATAAATTTGTATATTCTAAATCTAAATATATAAGTTGATTGATATTAAATCAATCTATATTTAATAATTTATATATTTTAACTATATGATTTAGTTTAGCATTTTAATTTAATATTTCAAAATGCATGAAATCTTTATTTTAGCTTAATCAAGAATTAATTAATTTCTACTAAGCATATTTTTAAATAGAATTTTTATGTTTTGTCTACAATTTATTTAGCATATTTTTAGCATCTATTATATTTAAAATTTTAAATATATCAAATATTGAAATAAAGTTAAGACTTTATACAAATAAATGTTTAACGCTTTTTTTTCATAATTAATAGATTTTTCCAAAATTAGTAAATTTAATTTGTATAATGAATTTAACAATAATAAATAAGGAATAAAATATTCCTTTTTTAAATATAAAAAGGTTTAAATAAAACTATTTATGCTTATCTTTTAATATTATATTATAAGTATAAATTAATAGCTTTTAAATTTATATAGGAATGTATACAAATATAAGATGCTAAAGTTAAAAAACTCTTATTATTTATTAATTCCAATTATAATATTTATCTATTTAAATTAATATTTTTAGTTCTATAAAGTATTATATTTAGCTTTCTGAAAATGTAACAATAATTACATAAAAATCTAGATTTCATTAGTAAATATTATTAATAAATTATAAATAAAAAATACAAAAATAAAATAGATAATAGATATAAGGAAATAATCCATTTTATTGAAAAATATATATTATAGTTTTAATTGCTTATAGATAAACTTTAACAGTGCTATATTAACAATTACAATAAATATTATATTTTTACCATAAAAAAATAATTAAAATAAGCTTTATTTAAATTTAAATTTACCTATAAAGAAGCCGATTCAATTAAGTAGAATATTTAAATATTAAATATTTTAAACATTTATTTATTTTTATTTTTAAATCCTAACTTTTGGATGTCATAATACAGTGATTTAATTTAATAAAAGAAAGGAATAAACAAATAAAATTTTTTATATAAAAAATGAGATAAAAATGAATTGAAATATCTTAAAATTATGATTTAAAACATCTAAAAGACAAAAAAACAAAATTTACTACGCATTTTTTATCTGCTTCTAGACTGAAATAGATTTAATATATTAAAACTTTCTTATTATTAGATATTCATAATTGAAATCATTTTAATTTATTTTTATATTTAACCAAATAATATAAATTTAGTTCATGCATCGATTCTTATTTATCAATGCATCACAGAAAAATGAATTTTCTCAAATACTATATTTATTTTGTGGTAAATTGATTTATTTAATTTTTTTCATAAATTCTTATGTGTCAATGCATTAAAAAAATCAAATTTTATTATAAATTAAACATTTTAGCTTTTAGTAATTTAAAAATTTTTAATTTTTTTTTCTTAATTTTTTTTTTTTATTGCATCAATATCTCATTAACTTTTTGTTGATTAAATATTTTCTTTGAATATTAATAATTTATATGAAAAATAAAAAAGTTCTATACTTAATGGCAATATATTCCTTTTATTTATTACCAGATTAGTATTTATTCTCTAATAATACAAAAATTTTATCCTTTAATTATTACTTTATAATAATTTAAAAAGCTTGATCTATAGCTAAAATTATACTAAAAATTTTAATACTAGATTGATTGATTTATATCTATTGCTATATATATATATTAATTATTTATGCCCTTTCATTATTCTCTAAATTGATATATAGTATATAAATACAATATATTTTTAAGATATAGACGAATAAATTTGAACTTTATATTTAGAACTATCTATACATTTCATTTTAATCAAAAATTTATAATTTACTTAATTTTCCTCAAAAAGATATTAGTTAAAATGATAGCATTAATGTATTTTATTTAAGAATGTGTTTATTATAATATATTGAATTTTAAGATTACATTTAAAGAAAATTAACAAAATATTTATTTTTCTTTTTGAGAAATGTTTTCAATTTAAATTAATCTATAATCTAGTTTGTAATTTTATTATTTAAATCCTAAGAATTATAATTTTAAACTTTATAATTTTAATTTAAATAAAATTTATCTTTTTATGTTATATTTTACAGTTTTTTAAGTTGAATTTTCGATTAAATTTTAATATTTGCTACATATTTTATAACTGATAATATATATAAAATACTTTTTTGATTTTAAATGTAAATTTATTATATTTTATTTTATAAATTTAAGAAATTATGAAAGATGTATGTTTATGCCATCCTTTTATTTCAGCTTTGTATTAAATTTATAAATATTTAAAGACGAAAACCCTAAAATATAAATTATCCATACTTAAATTTTAAGGTCCATTCAGAACAGGTACAACCTATGAGGAAATAGATTTTCTGCCTACATTTAGATTTCTTGAAGCTTGCAAGTCTTCATTAGAAAATCTCTTGCTATACTGGATTTTCTTAAGTTTATCCTTCGACAGTGGTTACTTCTAATTGCCTTGCTGGATCACCAAGGAGTTACAAAGAAAAGAGATTTCCATCCTATTTAAAGTAAATGATATTAATATAGTTAAATATTATAAAGCATAACTTCAACCAAATTATAAAATCCTAAAATCAACATAATAGTTTTCGACTTGAAACACTATATTTCTAAAGAAAAAAAGAGTCTAAATTTTACATATAGTACTTATTAAAGGAAATTAACTAAAATGAAATACCATAAAAATATTATTCAAATAGAATAAATTTTATTTTATGCTATCTTTACTCAATTAAAATAAAATTAATATAAATTTAACTTAAAACTTATAATAAATGCTTAAAAGGGAAGGACTTAATAAGTTAAATCTGTCATTAAAAAATATTTCTCAGTAAATTATTTGAAATATCTAGATAGAATTAAATAAGTAAACTTGTTAATATTAAAATCTTAAAGTTAATTAGTATAAACTGAACTTAATGACTAAGAAGGAAGGTAAATAAAGTTATGAAAAGATTAGGATTTGGAAATGAATATAAAGAATTGAGACAAACGTATAGATTAAGTGAATTCTTATATAATAAATTGTTATATTTTTACTTTATTTTCATATTTATAATAAAACTGTTTTCTTACATCTCATTCACTAATTTACTTATTGCTCATATTTATCTTCTTCTTTTTCTACTGCTTCAATTTTGTCTATATTATTTTATCATTGTTGTATTTCACTATTTCACTCGATAATTTCAATTATTTTTCTAAATAATTTCGAGTGAAATTTTTTAATTCTAAAATTGATTCTTCTAAATGCTTTTATGTAGGAAAATTAAGATTAAGATAGCTTTGATTGCATGTTAATATCTTCACTAAATCATATCTTTTTAAATCTTGAAATTTCTAAATGAGATCTTGTAGAGTTTCACATGAATAAATATGTAAGAAGCTATTAAGTCTACATAGAGGCAAATCTCAGAGTGATTAATTTTGAAGTGTCTTTACTAAATATAATTTAAATTGAGAGGAATTATCTTTCAACTGAGATAAACTTAAACTTTGTACCTGGAAGTATCCCAGAGCAATGAACTAAGCAAGAATCCTGATAGGAACCAAGAAGAAAGAACTTGAGACATCAAGTATCACTAGATGAAAAACGTCAGACGATTAAATATCTAGATGTATCACTCCGACCATGTTCTATTAGGAGACAAAATTCCAAGAGAGTGATAGATTGGGGTAATCTTAAATGGGAAATTTTTACAACTTTATAAACTTAATTTAAAGAGCTGCGCACCAACGAGGTGCTCCGCACTCTATAATTCAATTTATTTATTATAAATCATACTAGAAATTATAACAAAATATTCTAAATTTGTATATAGAAACTATTTCTCTAATCATAAATTTATATATCTTAGTATATTTATAAATTTAAGATTGCCTTGTTTCATTATCAACATCTTTGAAGAAAAAATATGCAGTTTACATTGATCTCATCCTGTCTATAACATCTTTAAATAATTTTTCTTTTATTTTATCTTAAACTATATTCAATAATATTTTACGGTCTTCTATATTTTACATTTTTTTAAATATTAGACTATTTTCTCCAAAATTTTAAAGTATCTCAGTCTATCTTTGTCTTGTTAAATAGAAAAGAATATCAGAATTAAGATTTTTATACGTTTCATAATATGATCAAAAATATAGCTTCAAATACTTCATAGTTATGAAACACTCAAAAATTAAATAATTTTAGTCTATTAAGCTAGATTCATTAAATGTTGAGATTGGACTTTAGAATGCATATCTTGCAGCTTATCTTTAACATTATTTATATTTTTATTTGTTTTTCCAAAGCTCTTAGAAATACATATTGATTAACTTCTGAACTATATCTGCTTTTGGAAATAAAAAAAATTTGAAAAATATATATTTAAAGTTTAAAGGAGTGACATTCTTGATATATTTCAACTTTAATATGAATCTATTAGCATTTTTCTTATATATTTTCAATATTTCTTGGCAATTAATTTTATAATATTAATTTTCATGAAAAATATATTCAAAGAAAACTATCTTCTTAGATCTTTTAATTTATTAATTGTTCAAATTTATTTTAATGCTAATGTTTTCTTGGTTTTTAGTCTAAAACATGTATACCTCCCACTTACTAGCATTAATGTTTAATTTTATTTTTCTTTGCACTTTACATGTTACTTTAATCAATTAATTCATATTAACTTCATTAGAAATCAGTAAAAAAATCATCTGCCCCAAACCTTTATAACAAATACGCGTTCACAGATTTTGAAGCTAAATCATTTTAATAAGTTTCTAAATATCTGATAATAATATCATAGAAGATAATAACAAAAAATGGATTATGTGAGCTTCCTTAAAATACTCCATACTTTATTATATAATAAAATGAATGTCGGCTGTGGTTAGGAGAAACTAATAGGTAATCTGGTTGCAGTGTATACTGCGCTGCAAGTAATCTCGCAATAGATACCACCATGGGGAAGGTTGGACAAGCTCGGAATAGACAAGCCTAACTTGCTCGAGGGTTCTCTCTAGCATTATAAAAGTTTGATTGACAGACCTATTGAAAAATAACAACTAATTCTTATTTGGATCCTAATCAAGAAGACTGGAGAATTTGATTCAAAATTCGAGATTAATCTTTAGGAAGTAGATTCCCCATTTGAAGAAGCTTACGTGATTCATTGGACAACTAGAATGACAACAAGTATGAGAACACTTTTTAATATTAATTATTAATATTGAAAGAGTTGTGTGCCATCGAGGTGCTATGCGCTCTATAATAATCTTTATTTATTATTACTATTTATAAGTTTCTTGAAAGTGAAACAATTAAAATGAATCTAATATCTAGATTATGATAAAATGAATAAAAAGTTTATTAGGGCAAGAGCTAGCTTTATTCTATGTGAATGATGAAACAATAGCTTTTGTTAATAGTGTCAAGCATCTTTTCTACATATATAAGGGTTTGAAGTAGATGCTTTTATTTTCTCCACCTTCTATGTTAATCAATTAATGACTGTAAAGTTCAAATATGATACATTTTTTTCTACTATTTAAAAATCTTTATTTTGAGAGGTGATAATTATACGTTCGTAAATATAACCATATAACCTTTAAGTTAGTATTTTATCATATATTTTTAAAAATTATATCCATGAGCACTATTTATCTTCAATTCTTCTAATCCCTCATAGGTTCTTTTTGTAAATTTGAAGCATTTTTACTTATTTTAGTTATTCATTCCAAAATAAAATAAAATAAAAAGCATTTATTTTTCAAGACCACAATAGGCTCTCTTTTCATTAATATCAAGAAAAAAGGATTTAATACTATGATTAAGTGTAGCAATTATCAGATCTTTACAATGTAAATCTGCAGAATTACTAGAATAATACCAGTTTTAAAACTTTTATTAAATATATAAGAGATAAAATATACATTTTTTTATATAATAAAGTCATTTAAAATTTAAAAGAATGAAAACAGCTAGAAATTTTATATTTAGTAATTTAGCAATTTTTAACAATTTACTTACACAAAATTGAGTAAATAGTATAGACAAGAAATAATTACTATATAAAAACTTAGAATCAAATCCTAAATCTTTCAGAAACAAAGATGAGAAAAAAATAAAAGTAATAGGAAAATGATAAGATCAAGACTAGATTTAAAACACATTTACTGACGTCTTCAATTTAAGGAAACAATTCTTGCATTTAAAACTCAAAAAAATGCTTTTAGTTATAAACTTAACTTTATAAAGTAAAAAAACAGAAAATTAAAATTTGAAGTTTATAAATAATTTTCATTATATAAAATTTTAATGCTAAAATTTAATAAGTTATTTTAGTTAAAAATATTTACTATTTTATTTTAAACCTATTGCATAAATAAAAATAAAATAATTACTAAACTAATTTTAAAATAAAATTAATTTGAATTAATATTCACAAATATATATAAAAAATAAATATCTTTTTCTTTTTATAATTATGCAAATTTATATAAACTTTATTAATTATAATTGTTTATGGTTAGATTTATATAAAAATAAAATATTATCTAAACAATAAAATTAATTATAGTTTTTTCGTTTAAGAATAAGTAAAAAGGTTTTTGATAATTTAATAATTAATATATCTTAACTTTAAAAATAAGTATATAAAAATATTAATCATTTTTGGAAAAATATTTTACGATAAAAAAGAAAATAAAAAATAAAAGTTTCAATCTAAAAATTCATCCTTGTATTTTTCTTATTATTTCAGCTTCTAAAGTATTTATATTTACTTTCATCATCAATAAACATTTTTTTTAGTTTTTTGACCACATAAAAGCATAAGCAAAATTTTTATTTAACTTTATTTCTGATTTGCAATTACATATTTCTGGTAGATTACCTTACTATCATTCTTAGTTTTCTCTTTTATATATTTTATTTAATTACTTATTAAATTCATAATATCCTCCAAATATTAACATAGGATCTAAGCATACGGCAATATACGATAAATTTTAAGGTAAATTAAATTCAAAATTATCCCATTCATCTTGTTAGATATTATATTTTATAATAGAATTTATAAATTGCTTTCCTTATTTCTTCCCACCAAAAGAATAAATATTTTCTTATTATTTGTCAGTTACAAGATTTAAAGAATGAATTCCATATGGTAATTGCTAACAAAATTTTCAATTTGTTTAATTTTCAAGTATCAAACATTCTACCGAACTTAATACTTTATTATTTTTGCCAAATCCACCTATGGCGAAAATAATTCCTTAAGCAGCTGCTACACCAGTATCACATCTTTCTTCATTTAATTTAGATAATTATTTGCATTCTCCATTATAATCTACTTATCATACAGTATTTACAGCTTAATCATTAATTTTTCCACCTACTAAATATATTTTATTATTATAATCTACACTTCTTCAATATGATGGAATTTATTATTATATTTTCACTAACTTATATTATTCTGTCTCAATATCAAACAGATGAAGTTTTTAACTTTTACCTAAAAAATAATGAATAAAGTTTGATTTATTTTCTTATTAAATTATATTTTTATTTTTTTATATTTATGCTTATTATTCCTCAATTTTTTAGACTTAAATAAATTTACTTACAAGTTATTGAAATTCTTCTACTTCCTAATTAGCTGATAATGAAAATAGCTCTTTTATTGAATATAAAATAATTTCTTTTTATTTTTCTAAATTCTATATTTATTAATTTCCTTTATGTTATAGTTCTTTTAAAATTTACTCTAGTTAAGAATATTATTTCTCTTCTAAAATTTCTATTTGCTTGAAACTTTTCTACTCTTTATATTATTCCAATACTTTTATCAAATTATTCATCTCATGCACCTTTGAAGAAATATCAATAAATATTTAATTCTTTAAAGCAAACTAACTTTTATTAATGAGACTTATGACTTCAAAAATAAATGAAAACTATGATTAAATAATTTTCTACATTATCTACTTTAAATTAAGTTTGTAAAAACATAGAGACTCTAAAATAGTTGCTATCTGTTATAATTTTTATGTTCTTTACTGTATTTTTTAAATAATTTATTCATTTTTAAGTAATTTACTAGGATGAATATTTGATACTTTCTAGCATATAGAACACTTGTTTTGATTCTATCTTCTAAAATCACTCATTAAGCAAGTTTGGCAAACTGAATGAGCACAGGGTAACAAGAAAGGAATTCCAAGTTCATCATCGAAGTCAATTTAACAAGAACTACACTTTAGTTGAAATTACATTTGATTATGAATTTAATATTTAATTTGCATAATTTAATGTTTATATAATAAATTATATATAATTTTCTTTTTTTATTAAATGCTAATAAAATTTTATTCAATAAATAAAAATGCTTAGATTCAAGAAGAGTTTTTTAGCCAATTCCCCAGAGCAGAAAAGAAAACAACTTCTCTTACAACATCAAAATATAACTAACCCTTTTCTTAATAATAATAAACAAAATTACTCATAAAGATAGGGAAAAGGCAAAAGTAGACTCTTTAAACTCCAATTACGGCGGAAAAGCCTTGGAAATAACAAGAAATTATCATGCATCAAGTAGTCCATTATTTCGACTTTGGGAAGTAGAAAGTAGACATTGCCCAGCTTGTGCTTATGGTTGTCAATTTCCAGGAAGAATTTAAAAAGTCGAAGGTTTTGAATGTAAAGTTCATTCTGAAATTGGAACAAAATGAGCAAAATGTGGAACAAAATGAGTCTATGTTAATAACTTAAGAAAGGGAAATTAATGCTTGGAATCTTTTGCAAGACTAAGTTAGATAGATTATCTAACCGGTAGTATAAGTTCAAAAATAAGAAGATAAAACATTGAGGACAGAGTAAAGCGATGCAGGAGCTGAAAAAATGGAGATAGAAACCAAAGAAGAGTAAATCCGATAAGGAAAATTACTAAAAATCAAAAAAAATGCTTCTGCTGTAGAAGTGTATGGCATTTTTATTTAAAACGTTGGAAATTCTTACAGTTTTAAAGAAAATATTTGATTAAAGAGAAATAGAAGAAGAAATAAGAAGAAGACAGATGAAAAAAATTTATTGAGTCCAAACGGTTCAATATACAAGATCAAAATGGAAGCAAAAAGATAAAGACGGCAAGTAAAAGGAAAGAAAACCTGGAGAAGCTCGAGGTTCCAATCTCTCTAAAATTTGGCGTCCCAAACTTTTTTTATTTAACAGCAGAGAACATGAACTGCTGACTTTCTGACGGTATTGAAAGTTCGCAAAACGAAGAAAAATAAAATTAATTATATTATATTATTATATAAAAATCTGGATGTCAACTTTGTTCGAGAGAACTAGTAGGTAATCTGATGCAGTGTATATTGCATTTTGAGTAATCTCACATTAGATGCCACCACGGAGAAGGGTGGACAAGCTTTGAAGAGGCAAATCAAACTTGCCCGAGGGTTCTTGTTAGCAATATGAACGTTTGACTGACGGCCAGCTGCTAATTTAATTACAATTTAAGAGAAAATATCAAAAATTATGCAGCCTTGATAGAGCTTGAATTTTATGATTATAAAATATGCATTCATTACATATGGTGTTCCTGTTTCCAGAATTGATTAGCAGAATACTCCATTATGCCATTAAGAGGTGATAGGAATAAATAGTATGGGAGCCTAGATAACCCAAATTTCCAACCTGCATTAATCATATAATTAAATAGCTTAAACTTAAAATATAATATATAAATCAGTCTAGCATTTAAATTTTTAGGCTATAATATGAACTAATGTAAATAGATTATTTAATTAAGAAATTAAGAGTCAAATTAAAAGCTTTTGCAATTAATGCAAATATCACTAGTCTTTTAATGGATATTCTAAATCTAAATTGAAATTAATATTGTGTGTGGCGCCAATTAAGATCACCACTTAAATAATTTTTAAAGTTCGTCCTTCCTAACTTTTAATGAAAAAGGAAATTTTGAGTCTTGCTTTGCTACTTCTCCTTCTCCCTCTGTTGTTTATCATAGTCATGTTACTAACTCTTTACTTCAATTTTCTTTTAAAACTATAGACAGATCCATTTTAATTACGCCTGATTTCATTTACTTCATCTTTATCTATTACTCTAATTATTTTCTTCACGATTTTTCTTTAATTCTTCTAAAATTTTCGCAGTTTTTTCCAAAGGAGCTGTTGACTCTAGAAGTATTAGTATATTTTCTTTATTATAGATTTTTTTACAATACCACAGGAGTCTTTTCAATCTCCATTTAATCGATACCTGCATTCTAGTCTAGTTTGATTTGGTAGCTTTAAGAGCTCTTCTAGCTCTTTAGGATGCTTTCAATCTGTTAATTCTGTTCTTATATCAGCTGTATTTGCAAATTAATCCTTCTGAATTATTCTCTTTAGTAATTCAAAGGGCATCTAGTTCTCTCTCTTGGTTTGCCATCCTGAGATCTAAAGTCTCTTGCAACCCGTGCTAGATTTGTTCAGCTAACTTCTCGTTCTTCTGAATAAGTTTTCTAAACTCTTCCTGTAGGTTTAAAATCACTTTGATGAGCTGCTCTATGCTCATCTGGCCAGAAGGGTTAAATTAAAAGGCTTTCTGGTGTAGGGCAGACTTCAGCTGTTTCCTGCATTTCTCCTCCGATGCTGGCGTTTCCGTGTGGGTTGCTTTTGGTATTCTTTTTTGCTCTTCATTGACTTGTTATACTCCGATTTTTTGCTTTTTGGAGCAGGGATGAGACCTTTTCTGAAGTCCTATTATTTTAATTAATAGATATTCTAATTCTTTAAATTAAAATTAATTAAATTTAATTAAATTAGTTTAAGGACTTTAACTTCCTAAAGGTTTAATCTGAAAATAAACTTTGATTTGAATACATTAGATTAAGCAAATTAAATATATGAATTTAAACATGATAATTAATACTAAAAAGAAAAAAAAACCAGTTATCATTATGGATTTGAAAACATTTTAATGAAAATTACAAAGATTTTCAATTTTTGAATATAGAACCTTTTAGTTAGTTTAAAAGCAGACTAAAATTATTTATAAAATAGTATTTATGAACTAAAAATTTTAATTGCAAATCACTATAAATGATATAACTTAAGTTTTAATCTACTCTCTTTTCAATAAAAGACAAATAATTTCTATGTAAATATATAATTATTCTTTTATATTTTTTAAAGTTTTATTTGTATTTAAAAAATAAAAAATAACGATTAAGAGATCAAAGGCAAACATTAAAAGAATGTAGAATTCTAAATATTTATTAAGTTTTTAATTATCATAATTTTAATTATATTTCAGTTTAATTATAATGCATAATCTGATTCACGTATCACTCTTGTGAATGAAAACCTTACCTAAATAAGAAATCTGATGCAATATAGTCGTCATTACAACAATTACTTTTGTAATAGATTCCACATCAAACTAAGAAAGTGCCCTTTGTGTGATAAATCTTACTTATTTGAGGACTCCCTCTATCGGAACAAAAGGTGATTAGGTACACAATATCAATGCTTGGATATCGGGCACTGAATTCTGGATCTGAGAGTTCTTCTGCTTTCATGTCGCTAAACCGGGTAGGAACAGGTAAGGATCTAAAGACATGAATGAGATAATAAAAATGTTAATTTAGAAGAATTTAATCAGCTGTGATACTTAGCTCAGGATTTTGATTTTCTCTATTCCCTTCTAACTCTAGTCTTCGAAAATAACTTAAAGAGTTGAGAAAGGAGGTAATAAATTTTAATTTTAAAAGCTGAGATAGAAGAGTATGATCCAGAGAATGAAAAAGAAATAAAGACAGAGTGGATCAAAAATTTCTATAACAGAAGTATTGATAATCAAATAATGGTAATATCACTTTAATATATTTATTTATTCATATTTTCTTTTACTTAAATTAGTAGCAATTCTGTACTTTATGTACTGACTGTATGCAGTATCAACTTATCGTTATTCTTTGTATGCAATTTATTTTTTTATAGATTGCTATTCTATTTCTATTGTGTAGTTGAGTATTTTGAACTATTCTAGCTTACATTTTTATTATTTTTAATTTCCTTCACAATCTATTCTGTCTATAAAATTCTTCCTTAAATTTGATATAATGATAGATTTAGAGTTAGTTCCTATCTTAAAATTGAGTGTTCAGATTAAAACATTTCATAGATTTTAATAGATCTAAGCTCGTTAGTGGAGATAATTAGCATATAACAAAATGGATGTCGGCTGCGTTCAGGAGGACTAGTAGGTAAACTGGTGCAGTGTATACTACATTGCGAGTAATCTCACACTAGATGCCACCAAGAGGAAGAGTGGATAAGCAAAGTTAAGACAAGCCTAAATTACCCCGAGGGTTCTCTCTACCAGTATGAAAGTTTGACTAACGCGCCTTAATGATTTAATTAATAATTCTTATTAGGATCCTATTCAAGAAGACTGGAGTATTTCAAAATTCGAGATTAATCTTTTAGAAGTAGATTCCCCATTTGGAAAGCTGACATGATTTAATGGACTACTAGAATTTTAATAAGAAGTATGAGAATATTTTTTCTTAATATTAATATTGAAAGAACTGCACTCCAACGAGGTGCTAGCGCTCTATAATAATCTTTATTAGTTTATATATAACATATTAAAAAAACATAGATATTTGCAAGTTTAAATATTACTTTTAGAAACAATAAAAACTGATTTAAAAATTTTAATTTATTAATTTGCTTATTTGGCGCTAAAATAATCTAGCGAAATATTTTATTTAAAATAAAATTTAATTTTCATGATAGTATAAGCTTTTTTGATTGAGAGGGTGATATTTATAAATTATTTAATTTTTAACAAAATAATCTAATTAAAAACAATTTAATTAATGCTTGAGAAATATTGTTTAATTTAAGTTTAATAGATAATCTAATTAGTAATTTTTTAATTCTATTTATTCAGCTTACATTTTTACTTTATGAAAAAAGTTAATTTTTGTAAAGATTAATTTTACTTTTTTAAATTTAAAATTTATTAGTAAAATCCTATAGTTCTTTCATTTTTATAACTTTAAATATTTAAAAGCCATGTTTTTATTTTAAAATACTTATTTAAATAAATTTTATTTCGTTTTATTTTAAAAATTTATAATAACTACTAAAACTATTTATTTAATTAATCTTATTTTAAAAATACAGCCTTTTATTAAATTTGCAAATACTAGCTTCTAACACTTATCCTAAAATAGATATTACATATATGCAATTTTTATATTGCTTTCTTAGAACTTTTAGTAAAGTTTTAAATTATGAAGAATAAAAATAATTATATTTAGTTAAAAAGGAATTATATATAATTTATTATATAAATGCTAATTTACTTAAAATTAAAATAATTAATTAATAATCAAATGTAATTTTAAGAAAAGTGTAACTCTTGTTAAATAGCCTTTGATGATGAATTAGGAATTCCTTTCTTGTTACCTTGTAATCATTCAGTTTGCCAAACTTGCTTAATGAGTGATTTTAGAAGATAGAATCAAAACAAGTGTTCTATATGCTAGAAAGTATCAAATATTCATCCTAATAAATTACTTAAAAATGAATAAATTATTTAAAAAATACAGTAAAGAACATAAAAATTATAACAGATAGCTACTAATTTAGAGTCTCTACGTTTTTACAAACTTAATTTAAAGTAGATAATGTAGAAAATTATTCAATCATAGTCTTCATTTATTTTTGAAGTCATAAGTCTCATTAATAAAAGTTTATTTGCATTAAAGAATTAAATATTTATTGATATTTCTTTAAAGGTGCATGAGATGAATAATTTGATAAAAGTATTAGAATAATATAAAGAGTAGAAAAGTTTCAAGCAAATAGAAATTTTAGAAGAGAAATAATATTCTTAACTAGAGTAAATTTTAAAAGAACTATAACATAAAGGAAATTAATAAATATAGAATTTAGAAAAATAAAAAGAAATTATTTTATATTCAATAAATCAGTTATTTTAATTATCAGCTAATTAGGAAGTAGAGTAATTAAAAAAAATTGGAAATGAATTTGGAGAATTTTTAAAAAATAAAAAATATCGAAAACAAAATTAGAATCAATAAGAGAAAAATTAAAATTAACAATAGAATTAATCTAATTTTATTAATTACTTTTGAAGTAAAAGTTAAAAACTTCATCTGTTTGATATTGAGACAGAATAATATAAATTAGTGAAAATATAATAACAGATTCCATCTTATTGAAGAAGTGTAGACTATAATAATAAAATATATTTAGTAGGTGGAGAAATTAATAAAAAAGTTATAAATACTGCATGATAAGTGGAATATAATGGTGAATGCTAATAGTTAAGTAATTTAAATATTGAAAGGAGTAGTGGTGGTGTAGCAGCTGCTTAAGGAATTATTTTTGCAGTAGGTGGAATTGGTATAAATAAATAAGTATTAAATTCAGTAGAATGTTTAAGACTTTAAAATTAAAGTAACTGAATGTTTTGTTAACAATTACCTTATGGAATTCATGATTAAAATCTTGTAACTGATAAATAATAAGAAAATATTTATTCCTTTGGGGGTGAAAAATAAGGAAATATATCTGTAAACTTAATTTTAAAATACAACATATAACAAGATGAATGAAATAATTTTGATTTCAATATGTCTGTAAATTTATCAAATATTGCTGCATGCTGAGAACCTATGCTAATATTTGGAGGATATAATGAATTTAATAAGTAATAAAATAAAATATATAAAAGAGAAAACTAAGAATGATAGTAAGGTAATCTACCAGAAATATGTAATTGCAAGTCAGAAGTTAAGCTAAATAAAAATGTTGCTTATGCTTTTATGTGGTCAAAAAACTAATAAAATTGTTTATTGTTGATGAAAGTAAATATAAATACATTAGAATCTGAAATACTAAAAAAAGTACAAGGATGAGATTTAATATGGAAACTTTTAATAACTTTAATTTTTTTATATTCTTTATGTTTTTGATTAAAATTTAATTTCACAAAGAAAAAATATTTACTTCGTTTAATTTATTTTTATCATTTAATTAAGAAATGATAATTTTTAATAAAATAAAAATATTTAAGTTTTGCAAAAAAAATTATTTTTATTTTATATCTTAGACAACAGTTTGTCGATACCCATAGTTTTAGCCATGAATATTCATAGATATTATGCATTTTATAAATGATTAATAATTTGAGATTAAACATTTTTAGTTATAAAATGAAGCGGGTATTTATTATTTTTCTATATATATTTAGGGTATATCAAATTTAAAGTTATTTTTATTTAAATAATTAGTTCTATAATTTATTTTTTTATTTCAAACTACAGGTTAAAATTATATCTATAAATTAAATAATTAAAATGACTTTAATAAAAAAGATTTAAGAGCGCGTAGCACCTCAAAGGCGCACAGCTCTTTAATAAGATTATTAAAGTTAAAAAATTATTTTCTGAAGTCTTCCACAGTGATAGCATCCTTAGTGATCTTGTCTTCTATAGGACGTGATTTGAATGTTCCCAAGAAACCATAGTATCTGGCATCTTTCATCAAAAATGTTTCTTGATAACTTTTTAGTCATTATCTTCTCTCTTGGTTCCTATCAAAATTCTTGTTTGGTTCATTGTCCATGGGGTAATTCCTGGTACCAGAATTTAAGTCAATCTCAGTTGGAGGATGCTCCTCCCTATTTAAAATGTATGATTTAATAAAATCATATTATATATATAAAATATAAATGGCAGCATAATTGGGAAAACTTGTAGATAATATTGAGCAGTTTATATAGCATTGCGAATAATCTCATATTAGATGCCGTTCTGATAAGGGTGGACAAGTTTGGAAGATAAATAGTACACTTGAACAAGAGTTCTCACTTGAGAAACGATTGTTTGATGATAATGTGCTCGTAATCAAAGATTCCTCAGAAAATGCATAAAATCTTAAATAAGCTGTATGGAGGAATCCCTCAGATTACTAAATTATTAATTCTTATTCGAATTTATTTTAGAAGACTGCTGTGCTTGCAAAAAAAATTCGAAAATAAGCTAATAAGAAGTTTCCCCGTTTGGAGAAGCAAAGTTTTTATTTTGATGGCTAAACTTAGATAAGTGGATAAATGAGAAAATTTAAGTTAATATTAATATAAATATTAATAATTAAATTATGATAAATTTGTTAACAGCGACATCACATTAGTTTATTTATTATCTAATATTGTTATTTTAAATTTTATTACTACAACTTTTATAATAATACATTACTTATAAAATTTAAACTTTTATTATATTATTAAGAATTTAAATAGGGTGGAAAGCCCTTTCCTTCGGATGATGCTTGGAGGCCCAGCAAGGCAACAAAAAAATGAGCGCGGACGGAGGATAAATAGGAGGAAGAGAAACCAATGACAAGAGAAAGAAGATTTGACAAGCTGGAGAACTCTGAATGTCAGGAGGAAACTTTTTTCATTATAGGTCGGGGAAATGTATCCGTAATCGTATATTGAATCCTATGCTTTGGAAAGAAAAATTACAGGGACGTACTGCGGGAAGAGAAAACAAGGATAGAGAGACATAAAAATTTTTTGTCATTAAATAATATTAATTTAAAGAGTTGCGCACCAACAAGAGTGCTACGTGCTCTGTAACCCAATTTTTTTATTTATATTGATTTTTTACTT
Source organism: Loxodes magnus (assembly GCA_946699065.1). NCBI lineage: Eukaryota > Ciliophora > Karyorelictea > Loxodida > Loxodidae > Loxodes > Loxodes magnus. The sequence continues at coordinate 202,807 of CAMPDV010000575.1, read as the reverse complement.
TTTTATATACCTTTTAATTTTTTACTTATTCAAATATGACTATCTTGGATAGAAATTTCACTCCCTTATTATTTATGTCAGTTAACTCGAAGTAAAATCTAGATACTGGTATAAAGACATGGAAGAACTATTTTTAAATTTCTTAGCTCTTAATTTTAGGCGAAACCAACTTCTCGAATATTTGCTCAAGTAATTGGAAACTTACTTTAAAACATTTTTAATGTCAAAGGTATACCTTAATACCCTATATGCCAATCTAAATGAAAGTGGAAAGGTATTTAAAAGGTGTAATTAAAGCACGATAAAAAAATTTATTAATAAAAAAAACTTAGATTATAGAGCGTCTAGTACCTCACTGTTGCGTAGCTCTTTAATAATTAAAAAAAAATTACATCGAGACGAAAGATTTAGAATTGAACACTATAAATAAATTAAAAAACAAGTAATTATGATTTTATAAGAACTTACTAAAAAGTAAATTAAGAAAATGAGTAATTTTAACATATAAGTGGTTATTAGATTTAAAGAAAAAATAATTGCAAAAATTAAGAAATCTAGCTTAAACGGTCAGATTTTAAATATAATAGATTTTATTCACATTTTTAATAAGATAAAGCATTAATGATCTTATACAATTTGGATTAACTTAAAATAAAATTAAATATTATTAGACAAAAAATAAATAATTATTAAATTACATTTTTTATTTATAATGGTTTTTAATAATTTATCTCAAGAGGTTTATCTAATTATTTCACTTTTAGTAAAAAATTTATGTTTTAAACAAATCTTGAATATCTTAAATTCAATTTTGAATATTTTATATATTTATCTGCTTATAGAGAATGAATAAAGACTTTCAGTATTTTATTTTAAGAATGATTAACAACTTTTCATATTTAGTATTTAAATTCTATTGCAACGAACAATTTATCATAATAAAAAATTATTATTTAAGTAAATAATTAATTTATTGTGCAAAAACAGACAAGATGCTTTTATCAAGCAAATTGAAAAAACTTTTACATTTTTAAGGCGAATTTATTTAAATCCGCGTTTTATTATTTTTTAGTAGGATAAAAATCTAAAGATTGCAATGAAATTGAAATATCTTGACTGGTAATTTATGATTTTTTCATTAAATATGGAAATTTTATCTTAAAGCGGGTTTTTTATCTTTAACTTTTGATTAAGTTATATTTAAATTTAATTAGGATAATTTTTAATTTACCACTTGATAAAACCTTTAAAAGTATCTTAAATAGAGAAATAAAAAATAAAAAACTCACATATAGCTATTTTTTGAATTAAATAAAGTAATGATAACAAAATCTAAATACCAAGTTTTTATCAATGAAATTAAAATGTTTTCTTTTTTACAAAATAGTAATAGCAATGCTACTAAATTTCTTAAATAAATTTATCCTCAAGTATAAGTAATTTATTTCTACAATATTTACATTTATTTTATTCTAAATTATTCTATTTGCTTAAATGCTACTTAGTTCTTTTTATCTCAAAGCTAAAAATTGTAAAATCAAAAAATTTATCTTTTGATTTCTTTGACTCATATTTATTTTCATTGCATTTAATTTGATTAGTTTTAGTTTGTAAAATTATTTTATTCGAAAAAGTTATTTCAAATAAAAGGACAAATATAGCAAATAATATATTTTAAATTTTTGTATTCATTTTTTATATTTATTTAACTTTTAAACTTATAAGTATTTCAAAAAATTTACTTCAATATCTTCTAAATTATATAGTTTACAATTATAAATCCATTATTAATCTCAATATTTAGATTTTAATTATTTTATCTATATTTCATTTTTAATATTTTTATATGCAGTTAGTTTTTCTTTAGAATAAACTTATTTAGATATTTCACCTTTAAATATTTTTATTATTAAATTTCAAGTAAAATTAATTAAACGTTCAATTTTAAGATAGTTAAAAGCTGAACTTAATTAAATAGATTTATCCCACTTAATGATTTTCTTCTTTTCTTGTATTTATTTAGGAATGTAATATTTAGAATTATTTTAAAATTAATGATATCAAGTTTATTTCTATTGAATTAATTAAAAATTTATATCAAATGTTGGAAGTTATAATTTTAGCAAATATCTATAAAAATAAGATTTTTGCTTTTTACTTTTCTTTAATTTTGTTAATTATTTATCTTAATGGCTATTGAAGCTTTTTATTTATAAATTTATGATATAAAATAAAAATTTAAATTTAAAATAAATAAGTAAATTATATTGAAAATTATATTTATTAAAAAATAGTGTAAGAGTTTCTGTTTTGTATATTCTAACTAAATAAAATAATTAAATAAAAATATAAATTATTTTAAAATCCTTAAAACATTAGCAACATCACTTTAGCATTATTTATAGTTAATAGAAGAAGATATAGTTTTAAAATAGTAAATACTTAAAGAACTATAAAATTTAGGTTTACATTTAAAAGCTAATGAAATATTTGAACTATATGAGCATATTAAAAATAATATAAAGCCTTTGATAATTATTTAATAGGCTATTTAAAAGAATAATAATAAAAGTAATTACCTTTTAAAATAAAATCAGCATTTTTAAGCAAGAGTAATTGCTTGCTTAATTTAAGTTAAACTTTTAAATTTATTAATTAAATTAATTTATGCTAAAGCAATTCAAGTTTTACTTCCATTTTTTTTAACAAAATTAAAATTCAAAATTAAATCAATGAAATTACGTATTAGCGTATTAAATATATTCTTAATAACATTTCTTTTTTATATTTATCTATAAAAAATTCTATTAAGTTAGTTTTAAATATCCTAAGCAATATTTTATTTTTACATTAAAAATAAAGATAAAGTTGCAAATAGTAAAATAATTATTAAATTTAATAAGAAGAAGAATAGCTTTTGATAAGGCAACATTTTTTTTCCATATTAAAAATGCTTCTAAAGAAATAGTATCAAAAAATTTAAATAAACTTAAACTGGAAATTTTGTTGACTTTCTTAGTTGTTAAAACAATTTATTCCAATTAAAGATATTAATTTTGTAATGCTTTCTTATTATTCTCCTCGTTAGATATTTTCAGAGTCTTCCTATCCAATTTTTTCCAATGTAAATAATTCTTTTTCTTTCAAGTAACATTTTGTGAAATATTTTTATTTATAAATCATAATTCCCAATCTTTTACTTAGGTTATTCCCATTATCTATATAGAAACTACAATCCATGATACTTTCAAAGTTACCAAATCCTCCACATATGCAAAAGGGGTAATCAAAAGTGTTATGAAGATACTTGAGATCTATTCGAAAACCATATGAATGCATATTTATTTTATATAAACTAATAATTTTTTCATTTAAAATGCTTATTAAATATTGTATATGTAGCGAAAGGATACTTTAGGATTTTTGTAATTATTGAGCATATGTTTGTGCTATGGATGTAAATATGCACACTCTGTTTTCATTCTAAATAAAATTATTAGACAAAGATAAAAAACTAAAAAATGAATTACGAGTAATAACTCAGGCTAATAAATTAAATCTTCTTTTTTTCATCCACTAATTTCAAGATGAACGTATTTTTAAAAAATTATTTATTCTAGTCAAAAAATTATATTTTAATGTAGAGATATCTTCTGCTATACATCTTCAATAGTCTCTAATCAATGTTAATTTTAATTACTTTACTATCAATTTACTTTTTTTCAAGCTCCCAATCATCAACTATCTATTTGAAATTTAGTTTAGAAATTAGTTCTTCTTCAAAAGTTAGATAATATAAAGCCTCGCAGCTATTGGGAATTAACATTATAATTTTTATGAATAACTAATTTTCTTAAGTCTTATTGATACGCTATTTAGTAGATGGAAAATATAGATCTGAACATTATCTCTTAAGGTAATATATGGATTCTTCTTTCAAAGAATTTTTTTAGTTTCCTAGTTTAGATTTATGAACAATAGATGTCGAAAGTCTAAAAAATTATTCACAGAATTTAATGGATAAAGTTGTTAAATTGGAAGGAATTTATTACTTTAAAATTTAGTATTATTTAAGATTTTCTGTTTAAATAAATATTTCTTGTTCAAAAGCTTTGATTCAACTGATTATTTGAACATTTAGCTGATCACATTAATACTACAGTTTTATTTATTTCAAATTAATAAAGCCACACTAGGAAATTTAATCCATATGTAATAAATCTGTAACTGTAGAAGAATCTAAATCATATTAACAGTTTGAATTTTTTAATCGCTGGATTAAATTTCAACATCATTTTATTAATTCTATAGTTAAGGTATTTTTGTTTATGTGAAAGCATCTTTAAATGATTCCTCATACTTATTCTTTTGTAAATCACTAAATTTAATATATTTTAATAATCCCTTTCTTTTAGTTATAGATTCTATTAAAGATTATTACATTAAATCTTTACTAAATTCATTATATTTTTACTTAATTAAAAATATAATTAAAATAAGTAAACTTGTATATATTAAGAAGCTAAAGCTAAGTAGTATAAATTTAACTTAATGACTAAGAAGGTAGGTAAATAAAGCTATTGAAAAACTTAGAATTTTGAATTAGATAAAAGAATTAAGCAAAAGTCTAAATTAAGTGAATATTATATTTACTCATTTACTTTTTTAATAATTTTTTGATTTGAAAAAATAGTTAAATTTTGAATAAATTTAGATTATAAACTCTGGAAAGAAAAAGATTAAAAGTAATAAAAGGATTAAAATTTTAGTTTTTAACCAGTTTTATTATAAATAAAATGAAGAATCAAGTATCTTTTAAAATAAAATATTTGAGAATTAAATTAAAGGTATTTAAAAATCAAAGGCATCCAATTTGAGTTAAGGTAATTTTAATATATTTAAGATTGCATTAAAAATTAGCGTTAAGTAATTTACCAAAAATTTTTAGTATAAATTTTAAAAATGGAAAATAGGCATTCAAATTATGCCATTTTTTGTAAATTATTTATGAAATAAAATTTAAATTTAAATTTATTAAATTGCTTGCAAAAATTTAGCTTTTACTTAACCCCAATATTTTCTTCCATAAGGTTCCTTTGCTTGTAAGCTTTATTTTGGATATTCCTAGTCATAATTTTATCAGCTCATTCTTACGTATGTTGTCTTTTTCTATCTTATATTATTTAAATCCTTACCATTTTTTTACTAAATAACTTTTCAAGTTACAAAAGTGATATCTCTTCTTGTCTCTTACTTCTTGATTCAAAATTTTTTAATTTCTTCTTAATTTTGATAATTTTTATGAACATAAACAGTCCCTTTTTGCTTTATTGAGTTGAAAAGAAACTCTTAATCAAATCAGCAAGGCAAAAAAATTAATTTAGGCCAAGATAACTACTCAAAATTAAACAGCTTCGATCAGATTAGGATTGAACATGCCGATATAAATGGAATAGCAAGTAAACTATATGCAGTTGAAGAATTATAAGAGAAAAGGATATTGAAAATTTTTCAATCAACGAAACTATGATAAAAGCAAGCTTTCCTTCCAATCTTAATATAAGATTATAAGACTTATTACAAAAAATCAGGCAAAGATGGAGGTACTTGCTTGATAATAAAAGAAGAACTCAATAGTATCGAAGAAAATAATATAATATATATCCTAGAATCTATTTATCACAGTCAAGCTGGGCAATATATTTATTACATCCTGCTACACGCCATATGATAGATAAAATGAGAATATAAAAGATCAAGCATATGGTTATGTTAGTTTACACCTTAAAAAATTCCCAAATAGAGCAAATATTCTAATGGCAATGCTCTTTTACAAGATTATGGAGATAATCCCAATAATGACTTTGATAATACGAATAGATTCTAGAAATTTATTATTCAGAATGATCTTGAAATAGTTAATAATATGAACAGCGACATTTGCAAGCATAAAGAAACAGGGTTTAAATTAAATTTAATTAAATTAAAAATAAAAGAGTTTTTTGATGTCTTTAATAGCAATAATTGGTTCCTTTAATTATAGACGTTAGTAAATGTTGTTAAATCGTTTTTAAATATTTTCTTAATCTCCTCATTTTTCAATTAAGTTTAATTTCTTTTAATCTTTTACTTGCTCCTTTTTTACTTTCTCCTTTTCTCATAACTCGATTCTTCTTAACATTAGCTTCTTGTTAAATATTTTGATTTTAAAATCTAAATACTCTATCTATGACCTTGAAAATGAATGATTGAGAATTAAAAGAAAGAGAATAGCTAGTTTAATTAAGAAAAAGAAAAAACCATGATATTCTAATAAAATTTAGAAGAAATTTGATAAATTTTAAAAAAGATATTCAAATTTAATTGATCAACTAGAGTGAACGCTTGAACCAACTTTAATTAGAAAAGAAAGTATTTAATCTAATAATTATAGCAAGTAGAATATTAAAATAAGAATTTATAATGAAGCAAAAGAATTAAAAATCTTAATTTAAGAGAAAAAGTAGAAGAAATAGTAGTAAAATGAATCAAAAGCGATGATAAAATAAAAAATTAACAGAGTACAATTTATTTACTAAAATATAGAGGCAAACGTTAGTACTCTGACCTGATCTGATCTGGATCTTTATCAGAAATCAATAATATTTTTGGATCGGAAGAATTATGCAAAATTTTAAGAAGATAGTGCAATAATAAATTCACTAGTAAAGAAGATATTTGCATTATAATATGCTTCAACTGAATACTGGATGAAAAACAATAAAAAAAATTTCCATAAACGGATTAAATATAAAATCCGAGAGTATAAGGGCCTTCAACCATTTCTTGACTTTAATACTCATTAAAAAATTGCGAAATTCAGTTCAATTTTTACATTTTACAAATATTAAAATTAACTAAAATCTATCTATTTTATAAATTTTATTCTATTTAAATTTATAGTTAAGTGAAAAAACTATAAAGTCAGTAATTGAATGATCTTGTAAGAGAACTAGTAATTTTATTTTATCTTATTAATTAAGCTGAAAATACTTTAAATGAAATTGGAACTTAAAATCTTTTTACTTTTAGTAAGTAAAAAATAATTTAATATTATGGATTAAATAATAAAGGCCAAATCACAATTCCCAACTAATTTTCTATTGATAACTATAAAGTTAAGAAAAAATTAGAAACAAATTTTATTAAGAAGCAACTTTATGAAATAGAGAAAAGCCCTCTGTGTATGCATTCAGAGAATAACTTGAAGAACTTTAGAAATTTCCAGAAATAAAATGTTCTAAACTTAGCAAGGAATTTAGGCAAGAAATAATCTCAATCTTTAAGTTGCGAATTTATTCTTATAGTTTTATATATGATTTACATTTACGTTATTATCCGGTGAAAAGCTATTCTATATATGTGGATGAAATGACAAACATAGACATATCTTCTAATATGTCTACTATTAGAATTTACTTAGAAATCTTTCAGATAAATTTCTTGGTGAAAATTTTTAAAGATTAATAAAATAAGGATAAATCTACTAAAACTAACAGTTTATTTACAATCAATAATCAGAAATAAACCTTCAAATCAAAAATTTTCACAGGAATTTACAAAGTAAAAGACAGATAATATTTTGAAAAAGCTAGCCAAATCAAAAAAAGTTATATATTGAATAAAAAGAAATTTTAGAAGCGACGAAGAAAAGAAAGAAGACATAAGATAACATTTAAAAATCCTCAAGACATAAGAGATTCTGGTTAATTAAAAAGATAAAAGCTAGATTGCATATTTACTCTATTTTTTTTCCTTTTTGATACAGCAAAAATCAAATATATTATTATAATATTTAAAATAAAATTATAAGAATGTGATAATATATTGAAAACAAAATTGCTGGTACTTCAAGAAGGAAAATTTCATTTTTAAATACTGGATGAAAATTTAAAAAATGTTAAAAGAATAAATATTTAACGAAAAAGAATTATAATATTTTGCAAGAAGAAAGGAAAAAGTTATAGGATAATTTATATTAAAAATTTAATGTATCAAGGAGAGATGGAAATTTTAATTTAAATGTAAATATTTTAAAAGAAATAAGAGTAAGAATAATTTTGTATTTTGTCTCAGGAAATTTTTTTGAATAAATAAATAAAAATAGTAATTCTTGGAGAATCATAAAAAAACTATAAATAAAAATAGAAAAAAACAGTAAACAAATAATCAAAGCTAAAATTAAGAAAATTAATTTGATATGCTTTAGAAAGAAAATCTTTATCCTTAACATAATATTAAAGTTTAGGTCTCTCCATAAAAGAAATCGAATGGGTGCTTTATAATTTAAAATAATATAAAAAAATCTTTTATATTTAAATTATGATACTAGCTATTTTTTTAGTTATTTTAGATAATCAAGATTACAATTTTCAAAGAAAAAAAATTTGATTAATTTTTATTTAAAAAATTTTAAATAATATAAAATTTATTTTTCTCATTTTATTTAAAAGTACAATATTTTCCTTCTATAACTTAGAAAAATAAACTTTAAAAAACTAGTAAATATAAATATGAAAATAAGAATATATTATTAAAAAAAGTATATTAAGTTATTTTAAATACTTATTCTAATCTTATTTAATTAATTAAAATTTTTTCTTTTCTTTTGATATGCTATTTGAAAATAAATTTTAAGATCAAGTTCATAAAAATTATTAGAATTATCGGAATAATTTAATAATATTTGTTTTTAAATTTTAATTTAAAACTTATATATCTTAATATGAAATTAATTTCATTTCATTTTGAAATTTTCTTGATTATTTCTGCTTCCAAAGTATTTATATTAACTCTTATGATATGATAATAATCTTTTTAATTAGATTATCACATAAAAGCATAAACAAAATTATTTTTCATTTTTACCTCTGTTCCGCAAATACATTCTATTGGAATTTAACCCTATTTTCACTCGTTGCCTTCTCTTTTAAATATTTTATTTGATTACTTTTTTTAAGAGTTACCTCCAAATATTAGAAAAGGATCTAAATTAACTGCAGATAAACAAATTTCTTCGGGAAGGCTAAAGTTATGTTAATTTCATTCATCTTAGTTAATATTATATTTTAAAATTTCATTTTTATATGTTTTACCTTTTTTTCCTCCAATTAAATAAATATATTATTCTTTTTTGTCTGTTACAAGATTTATATCAAAAATTTCATAAGGTAACTCTTAAAGATATCTTCATTTTACTTTACTTTCTAAATTTAAACATTCTACCGAGTTCAAAGGAAGTTTTGTATTTCCAATTCCTCCAACAGCATAAATTGTTCCTTTTGCTACTACAATTCCTAAAGCGAATCTATTATCATTCATATCAGGTAATTACTTGCATCTACCATCTTATTCAATCTACCAGCTTGTTTTAACAACTTAATTTTTGGATTTTCCTCCTACTAAATAAAATTGATTATTATATTCAAGACTTTTGAAATGATCAACTTCCTCTATCTATAAGTTTATTAATTTATATTCTTCATTATCTATATTAAATAAATGAATACTTTTCCCATTAAATTGAACTCGATGAATATAATTTTATTTCACGCTATTTATTTTATTTTATATGACTTAGTCTTCTAATCTATTTTATGATATATTTTAATTTTATAAGTAATTATTTTAAATTAATTTTCTTTAGTCTTAAATACTCTTAGTTTAGGAGTAAAATTATAATTGAAAACATTATTACAGCTATGGAAGAAATTTTTATTATTAAAAGCTAAATTACTATATTTAATAATCTCCTTTCTATTAAAGTGTTTTTAAATTCTCAAAATTTTAATTTTCTTCTGTATAATAAGGTTAATATTAAAGACTTAGCTTCTTAATCTCTTTTTATTTTTCTAGTATAACTAGTTTTTTACTAAGATCTTCTAATGTTCGTTAAATTTAAAGATGAATCTATTTAATTTAAGCAAAATATATTAGATTCAGAAGTTATAAAACTTCTTTAGTAATGGATGATTATAGACGAATTAATGTCTTTCTTATTTCCTTAAATCTACTAACTTGGAGTTATATAAGTTATATTTCTTTATTTATTAATTAAGTTTAATTATAATATTGCTATATTTAATTTATCATCTATTCATTTTTTTATAATTTGCTTGGATGAACATTATTCGTTGAATTACAAACAGGACATCTATACTAGCTCTGCTTTCGAAATTCGTTTATTAAGCAAATTTAGCACATTGAATGCTAGCAAGGTAATAAAAATGGAATAGTTAATTAAATGTCGAATTCATTTAGACATAAACGACATTAATTACTCTGCTACATCTTTATTATCTAAAAAAAGAGTAATATATACTTAAGTTTTTTAATGAAAATTAAAACTAAGAAATAACTTTCTACTCATAATAATTAAATTTCTTAAAGCTTATATTTAATTTAAATGCTTTCAATAATTAATACATCTTGCAAATTAATAAAATATTTTTAAATATCTCATAATCTAAATTTTATTATTGCTTTGTTTCTAAATAATAATAGAAGCTTTTAGTTTTTGTTTCTTTTTAAATTATATAATCTTATAAATGAAATTTATTGAAATTACCAAGATTAGCAAGTTATCAAAGTCAAAGTATGCTTGAAAGTGTCTCTAATTAATTAATTTTAACTATAAGAGTTAGGGTCATCTTTAATTAGAGGAAATGTTTCCTCAAATTAAAGAAAATAAAAATTTTTATATTAAATACTCAACTGCACATGTCTTCATCTGAATCAATTTCAAACTGAGATAATTCTTCTTTCTCTTCATCAAGTTAATAGAATTGTTCTTCCATCTTCTTGTAAATTTTCTCCAGCTTCTCTAAACAATTCTAAGGTCACTGCTGCCCTTTTAAAGCTATTTATTCTGTTACTATTAATTATCAAGATCCTGTTTGAGTAATGTCACACTTGAATCATCTAATACCAGCTTCTTTCTGTAAATACCTCCAAAGTAGTTACAATATAGCCTCCTCGATGTTCCAAATTCTTTTCGGTGCTTCTCAGCCACTCTTCTTCACTTCGGACATTACCTCCAAAAATTTTCAGCCTTTTGACAACAATAGTAACATTTTATTAAGGTCTTGAATTAAAATTTTTATTCTGTTTACATTTTTTAAATTTCCAACCTTATCTGTTTGAGGTTATTTTCTTTGATTTTTAATCGAATTTCTTCTTTAATTTTCTATGTATTTGCTTCTAGGTCTTTTTATATTTTTACAAATTTGGAAGTTAAGACTTCAATTTAAAATTAAACTTAACTTACCTAGCCTTAATATTCCTTTTTTTATCTTACAAAAGAAGCCGAAGATTCTAGTTATCCGCCTTCAGGATCTATATTTCGGTATTATTTTTCTCAATTAATGAATAAAGCTAAATAATATCTTGCTCATAGGGTTTCTCAAGTTTTTAAATTTGCTAGGAAATTCAGTATTTTCCAATCCTTAGCAGGAGTAGATTTATCTTTTTTGAATTCTTGGTTCTTGTTAGTTAACTGAGACTTAAAATTAATCTTTTAGGTTAGATTTTAAGATTTAGATTCCCGGGCTTTTTTCCATTTTTTTCTGAAACTATCTCTAAATTCGCTTTTATATCTAGCTTGCTCCTAAATATATTTTTACTCTTTTATCGTCCAATATTTAGTCGGTTGCATAAAGAGATGCAAACATATTCTATATCAGTAAACATTATTCCAATGTAATCTTAAAAAAATTGAAAATTTCTTCTAAGCAGGTTTCACCCAAATCAAATTACGATCAGCAAAATATACTCTAAGAACTCAAAGTTATGCAATACGAGAATTTTAAACTTTTAAGAAATATATAGGAGCTAGAAGGAAAAATCGCATACCAATATCTAAAACATAAATATTAAAGAATGAAAATTACCGACCATTCAATCTGAGAATTGAGTAAATAAAATCCAAATTCAACTAATTAGAGGAATCATTTGTTGTTTATTTCTAAAAAATAAAATAACAGATGATTCCATAGATGTGGAACTGAATCTTCAACTAGCAAAAATTCCGATAGTAAAAATAAAAATTAATGCTGTTATTGTAAGAAATATATTTATTTTTTAAGATATTGCTGAAAATTTTTATAAAAATAAAAACATGAAAACTTTAAGTTATGGAGATCCACAAATAATCTAAACTGCACTCATGAAGGTTTACTATACAGAAAAAGATGTGCATAGAGAATGAAAATTTGAAGGACATCGCATTTGCTCAATAAAGAAGAAATTTGAATATATTTGGAACCGAGCTCGATTGAAGCAAGATACCTTTTATTAAAATGGTTAACGGAATACTAAAAGATATGTATTCTAAGAAGAAGAATCCTTATTTACTGTTCTGTGGTGAAATCAGAAATTTACGATGCAGAATATTTTTTAGCCTTTTTCCTAAACTTTTCTTCAAAAATATGAGTATCAAGTTGATTGGCAATTTCTTACCGATTTTTCCCTAGACATAGAGTTTCTAGGATACAATTTTTTCAACTTTTTTGGAGATAGATAGCTTTTTATACTCCTTCCATATTTAAAACTTAACTTAAGAATATTTTTTCAAGTATGAATACTGAATGAAATATTTAAATATTACATATATTAAATTTTTATCTTTTTTTTAATAATAATTTTATATAATCGTAATACAGTTTAAATCTAATAAAATTAGAAAGATTAAACTAGATTTTTAACATAAAAATAAATTTTTTTCTTAATAAAGCAATTTGATAAAATGACTTATAAAATCTTTATTATTATTATTTAAAAAGTGACAAGACAAATAAAAATTACTTTTACGTATCCTTTTTTCCACTACTGAACTAATTTCTTTTTATATTAAAATTTTTATTCTTGATAATTTACTATTTAATTGTTTTCTAGCCACTTCGATATTAATGTAATATTATAAATTTTTTTTGCATAAGTTCTTATGTATCAATGCATTATAAAAAAACCAATTTTCTTTTTTGCTTTTAGTTTAATTAAAAAAATTTAATTTTTATCATTTAATTATATCCAATATTTTAATAAGTAAATATGAGCTTTAAATCAATTATCTCATAAATTTTTGTATTAAAAAAATTAAATAGGTTATAAAGAAAAATAGTGTCTGTTATTATACAAAAAGTTGCGTTCCAACGAGGTACTACGCGCTCTATAATCAAATTTATCTATTTATTATAAATAATTTTTATATATTTAAATTGCTAACTTTAGATACGATGATGGAAAGTATGAAAATATTATCATAAAATATATACATTTATTTGTATTTTGTAATGTCAATTTATTAATTTAAGTAAATTAATAATTCTGTATAATAATAATAATAATTAACTTAAAGTTAAAAAGTCTTGCAATACCTGGAATCTCAACCAGTTTCTTGCTGCCATTTTTTTAACGTGGATGGATACTACGACCAAGTTTTTTACGTGGGAGGTAACCACTAAAAATCTTCCGAGTTTCCAGCAAATATTTTTCTTTTGTAGAATCCGACTTCAGTAATTCATAGCCTATTAAGAGTCTTTCACGTTCTTAATTGTTCTTTTAATTATATTTATTTTCAGCCACCACAATTTTTTAATAAATGTCATCTTGACTTGCAATACCAACATTATTTGGTTTATCTTTTCAAAGGTTTTTTCTAAAATACTTTTTTTCAAGCTGATTTATTCGTTTTATTAAATCTTATTCAATATTTTCATTTTTCTATTTTTCTGCAACATCTTTTTAAATTAATTCCTTTTCAATGGTCATGTCTTGATTTTGTTTAAGGTTCGTTTGAGACTATTAGTATAATTATTGTTCCGTTACTAAATTATTCTGGATTAACTGACGTCTAATTATTAACAATTCATTATCTTGATCATCTATGAAGTTCATTAATTCTCTGATTTTTTCTCCTTGGTTGTAAATTATTTCTTGATACTCAGAAATTTTATTTTTCATTCAATCGAGCTATAAAAAAACTTCTGAATTCTCTCCAATCTTACCTGGATTATTCTGAGCTGTTCCTATCATAATTTTACCTTCTGATGAGGAGCTCGATTTTTCTTCTAGTTTTTGTTATTTAAGTAATTGTTTCGCCGCTTTCCTTTTTGTGTTTCTAGTTAAGTTTTTGGAAAGGCGAATAGTCTGTTCCATTTTTTTTCTAATAATTATTAATAATTCTTTAATAAAATGAATTTAATTGGTCAAAGATAAAGTTAAAATTTTTTAGCTCTATAAAATATATTATTTTAATATTCTGTAACCATTGAAACAAATTTTATAAGATATAAAGGCTTTATCAAAATTAACTTTTTATCATCTTTTTAATTACCAAAATAAAAAAATAAAAAATAGATAGAAAATCAATAATATCCGCTAATTTATGTTGCAATGCTACTTATTGCAATTTCCATTTTATAGATAAGTATTAAAAAGGTATAATTAAATAAATAGCTTTACTTTTTATTATTTAATATACAAATTAAATAAAAAATCATTAATATGTAAATCAATTTTACGTTATCTTAAAACAAGTATAAATAGTTGAAAAATTAAATCTACTTATAAAATAATGTTTTGCATTTCTAAATATAAGTATTAATTTCAATATCAACTTATATTTTATTTATCAAATATCTTTAAAATAATTTATATTTATTAGCATTTATAAATAATTCTATTATATAGAAGAAAATATTATAGAAAGAGTTATAAAACACTTTTTTCAATTTAAATCATATTAAAAAAATTTAGAAAATTATAATTGTTTGCAAATATATTTTAAATTATTTTATGATAAAAACTGAATAATTATTTATACTCCTTATAATTAGAAAAAATTTTAAATTAAATTTTATTTTAAATAATGATGACTGAACATTTTTTATATTGTAATCGATAAAAAAAATAAAACAAGAGTTAATTTTTTGCGTATTCTAACTTAAGTAATGCATTTTATTAAATTTATATTATTATTTATAAAATTATTATTTTTTAAATAATTAAACTTATTATTATTGTTAATTCATTAATTCAAAAAAAAGCATACAAAATAGAAACATTAACTTATAGATTTTTCATTTTATTAAAAAAATAATTTTTCCTTAAAAATCAAAAAGAATTCCTTATAGTTATTTATAGTTATTAATAGAAATTATATTTTTAAATCAGTAAACATTTATAAAGTTATAGGTTTAAACTATGATATTGATTGAAATATATTTTAAACTAAATAAATGTCTTTAAATAAAAAGAAAATCTATTATATTTATGACAATAATAAATGCTATAAGAAAAATTTAATTATCTTTAAAAATAAGTTTAACTATTTTTAATAATTGTAATTGCTTTTTTGATATCATTTATAAAATTTTATTTTTTTATAATCAAAATAAACTTAAATATTGAAGCAATTAATCTTTTCTCTTTATTTTATTTATCAAATTCAAAACATAAATCTACTAGATTACTCCACATATTAGCGCTTAAAAATTATGCTTAATTATACAAAAAAATTGAAATTATTTTTTATTATAAAAGCTTTAAATATATTATTTAAATATCTTTAAGGGATCTTACATATACTCCAATTATTTATATATCATAAGCAAAAAATTTTTATTTTTATCAAAAATAATAACAACTTTCTTAAGTAAAATTTCATTTTTACTCTAAATATAAAATTAATTTTTTTTAATAAAGTAAAAGCTTAAAAATTTAGGATACTTCAACTTTAATTTTAAATACTGATTTTAATGCTCTTATAAAATATTATTTTTAAACTTAAATAACCTTCATTCAATTCAATAATTTTGGTAATATATCTTTAATGAATTTTAAGAACTCTAATATACATTATATTTTATTAGAACTTAAGATTTAATTTTAATCCAAATAAATTATAATTAAATATTTTATATTTAATAAATATTTTTCTTAATAGTACTTAAAGAAGATCATACTATAAAATTAATTTACAAATATATTCTAAACTAAATTTTGTAAGAAACTTTTTTACTTTTTTGTTTAAAAATATTTTGGGAATTAAATATTCCTTAAGATAAAAAATTTACCTTATAAGCTTTAGAAATAGAAATTATAAAAAAATGTAATTTAAAGAAAAATGATACCTTAAAGAAAAATAAATAATTTCTTTTCAAATATTAAAAGAATATTTGAATGATTATAAAAGAATTTTTAGAAAAAGAAAAAGCAAAAAATAAAAAAATAAAAGATAAATTATAGCAAGAATAATTAAATCTGATGAGATCAACATTATAATTTAAAAAACATTGAAAACATTTATTAATGTCTATAATTGAAGGAAGCAATTCTTGCAGTTATAGATTTCAAAAAACTCTTTAGTTTAAAAATTTAAATGAAAAGTTATAAAAATATATTAAAATTCAAAAAAGCTCAAATTTATTAATTATTAATTATTATTTAATAATATTTTAGAAAATCTAATTCAATCTGTTTTTTCTCTCTAAGAAGAACAAATTTAAGAAATTTTAAGCGAGCTTAATAGAATAAAAATTGAGAATAAAAAAACTTGCTTTAAATTTTTTTAATAAGAGACAGTAAACTAAAGAATTTGCAATAAATATCTTGTCTGATTATTTCTATAGTAAAATTTGAAGGAAAATAAATTAAAACTCGAATCCTTAAATGTTCTAAAAGATTTCACAGAGATCGAACATCAAATCCAAACTTGCAAAAAAATGAATTTAATAGATACTGATTTTGCAAAAAATAATTAGTTAGAAACTACAAAATTTTTAAAAAGAAAATCAAGAATAGAGTAAACAAAACTGTTTAAAATTTTATGAAAAATTTATTTTTCGCTAAATGACAAACTATGAAGAAAGCAACTAAAAGGATATGCAGATAAAATAAATTGTAATAGATAAAATAAAACCCAAACAATTCAAATGGAGATTAACAAATCTAAAGAGCACGAATATTTGAAAAATGAATAAAAAGATCCAGAAGTTTCCAAGCACTTATTGCAATTAAGTATAGTCACAAAAAAAATGAACGAAGCTTATAGACATAAATTTCAAGAGGTTAACTTTATGTATGAAATTCCTATAGCTATCTATCATTTATATTTTTTATTATTACTATTATTATATTTTTAATCAACTCAAATTGTTATCATAATTTTCCATTAAAAAATGTCTTGGCTACTAAAAGGACTTTTATCCGCCAAATCGGTGAAGAAGGAGGAAGAAAGTAGATTAACTTGCTCTTGAACTAGCTGAGCTGCTACAAAAGGTCTAGCTTCTTAGGTCCGAAAACTCCCAAATGCAGTGGAGATATACTGGTTTAAATACGAAACATCAATTAGTCGAGATTGATTTGAGGAGGGAAGTTTAGAGATTACTGTGAGAACTTAGATTAGCAAAAAAAGGTTATATAATCTTAGAGTAGCAAACTGGAGCAAGGAGTTTTTTTTGCAGTACAAGAAAAGCATTTAATGGTATCCTCCAGCTAAATTTAGTCATTAAAATCAATAAAGTTGGAATAAAAGTGTCCTTCATAGTATCTAAATCAACTTCTCGAGAGCCAGTAAAGCTATTCGAAAATTGATGCTTCTACTGTGGTAGTGGATGGTATCTTTATTGAAACTGTAAAATATTCCTCTCATAATAAAGATATTACTGTCAGTAATTTAAGAGCGATAAAGTACATATCAAAAGGCCGAAAAGGAAGGAATCAAGCTAGAATCTCTATTAAAGGTAACGTCTCTTCTTCGACCCTTTTGGGAGGATTTACGAAAATTGCTTGAACTAGGGTAAAAAGATTAAAAATAACTCTTTATCACAAGATATGGAGAGGAAACTGAATGTGGAATAAAGTTTCAGCAGCATACAAGAATATCAAACTAATGGTTGCAAAAAAGATTTTCAAAGAAGACATGGATGTAAAAAAAGAGATTTTATGAAGTCAAACACATAACTTTTAAAAATGATTATATAACTTCCATTTTATGAAAATAACTATAATTTATATAAAAATTTAAGTTATTAATTTTAGTTCATTTAAAATCTATTAAAAATTTTACGTTACTTACATTTTTAATAATTTGAAATATATGAAAAATAAAATCTAATTTCAAAAGATCTTTTTCCTTTAATTATTTTAGATAATAAAAAAATAATGTGAGTTGTTTAAAATAATTTACTTATACAATCTCATTAAATAGTTTTGCTTTAATCATATTTAAATTTTTTCTTTCAGTAATTTTGTTAAAATAAAACTTTTTAAATTTTATTTTATCGTCACTTTATATTTTCCCAAAAAATGTTGTTTGTATAGTTTTTTTAGAAAAATTTTCTTTGTATAGAGTTTTAAAATTTTAATTTTAATTATTAATATTATACCTATATAAAATGGAAAGTTACTTGTAAAAAATCTCTTCTCAAAAGGATTCATCTTAGTCAAGCTACGATTAATAAATAAATAAATAAATTTGATTATAGAGCGCGTAGCACTCTCGTTGGTGCGCAGCTCTTTAAAAAAAATGTTTCATACTGACAAGAATGTTTGTTACTGATAAAATTATCAGATACTGGTAGACCTTGTTCAATACTGGTTTAATTATTCAGTACTGATAAAAATGTTCAATATTGATATAATTTTAGAATACTCGTAATCTTTAATATTAGCTGGAAGTCCAAGGACATGGCAGGATTGTGTCTCATTGCATCACCAAAGCAGAGGACGACATGTGTCAATTATGGGTACTTAAATTCCCCACCTCTGATGAAACTCGCAATATTATTTCTTTTTCATTCCAGAATTAAATTAAATCCAAATTAAGAGTGCGGGAATTTAAGTACCCATAATTGACACATGTCGTCCTCTGCTTTGGTGATGCAATGAGACACAATCCTGCCATGTCCTTGGACCTCCAGCTAATATTAAAGATTACGAGTATTCTAAAATTATATCAGTATTGAACATTTTTATCAGTACTGAATAATTAAACCAGTATTGAACAAGGTTTATCAGTATCTGATAATTTTATCAGTAACAAACATTCTTGTCAGTATGAAACATTTTTTTTAAAGAGCTGCGCACCAACGAGAGTGCTACGCGATCTATAATCAAATTTATTTATTTATTTATTTTATAAATAGTAAAAATTTATAAAGAAATATATTGCTTTATTGTTATATAAAATATCTTATAATTTAAATTAATAACTTTAGATATTATATTGGATTGTATGAAACTATTTTCTTTTGATAATTTAATTTATTAATATTATTAGATTAATAAGTAATTAATAATATTTACTTATTTATTCAAAAAAAATATATATAAAAATGGGAGCAAGCTGGAAACTGACTGTGGATTCCGGTAGTTTGTAATCGGGCAAACGAGGCGAACAGTTAATACAAAAGACCAGTACTGCTTGGAAATTTTCAGCTTTAAGATCGAAATCCTTTCATTCATATCTCACCCTTTTAAGCCTTTCTTGAGGAAAGTTAAGTATTTTATAGGTGGTATTTTAGAGAGAAGCAAGAAATTGAACCCTAATGTGGGTTCGACAAAGAAGAAAGGTGAATCTATTTGAATTGAATTTAATATTCAAAAATTAAATTTAAAATTTGTAAGTTCTATAAAAAATAATATTTAAATATTCTGAAATATTTTAAATATCTATCATATATAATATATTTTAAATAGGGAGGAGCAATCCTCAAACTGAGAATTAAATTAACTCATAGTACCAGGAAGACTTCAGGAGCGACAAACGGAGCTAGATTCTTGGTAGGAGCCAAGAAGTAAAAACTAGAGGCATCAAATAACATTAGATGAAAGATACATACAATTAGATCTCTTGGGGCATCACTTCGGCCATACTCTATTAGAAGACAGAATTTCCTAAATAGGGAAGTGCTGGAGGAAACTTCCAAGGAGAAATTTTATTAACTTTAAATAAAATTAATTTAAAGAACTACGCACCATTGAGAGTGCTACATGCTATATAATCGAGTTTATTTATTTATTATAAAATATCCAGATTTTTACAAAGAGAAGGTTTTAATCAATTTTTTAATTATCGTAATTATAAATAAAAAAAAGAAAATAAATATAAGAATAAATAATAGCATAGATTAAACCAAATTAAAAGTTTTTATAGGAAGAGAAAACATTTTTTAACAACTTCTCTCCCACGGAGTAGCAACCAGGTCCTCCTATTCCTTAGTTTAGGACCGGTTCAATTATAGGTTTATGTTACGTTTTTTGATTCAGTTTCTTCTTCCATAATCTTCCAACTTTGTTGGATAAAAGGTAGTAAGGTCTTTTCAAATCTTCTTGGAAATCAAATTTTTTTTGTTAGCAGTTTTTTCAGAGATTTCATGAGCTACTACAGATGCAGCATTTCTTCTTGAATGTCTTCATTCTTGCTTAAACTCTTTCTATTTCCATTGGTGATATTTAAGTTTTGCTATAAATCCATTTTATTTAAATTTGATCCTATTTTTTCACTCTTGTTTCTTGGTCTCGGTTTATCTTTTCTTAAATCATAAAGTCTTTTGCTTTGTTGCTGCATTATTTATAGATCTCGGACTAGCTCTTCCATACTAGTTTCGTATAACTCCTAGGAATTTAGTACAGGGAATATGCAAAATTAAATCCGATAGCGTGAATGACGATTTCATGTTAGATTTATTCCATTCTTTTTCTAGTTTTATGATAGTTTTAATTAGTCGAAAAATCATTTTCGAAGTTTGCTTCTAATCCATCCCAAAGACTTTTTCTTAGGTCAGGCCACTCCAAACGTCATTTGTCGTAAATTTTCTTACCTGGTCCCTTCTTCCATTATTTTTTTATTTTTTTTGAGTTTTTTTAGGTATTAGAAAGATGACACTGCTTGCCTGCCTATCTTGGAGGTTTGGATGTAAGAAGTGGATTGTTTTATCTTTTCTAATCTTCTTCTCTTCTTTTAATAGCATAAATCCTTTGGCAAAATCTCCATTTTATTTAAATAAAAGTTTAGATTTTATGTGAAAATATATTAATTTCAATTTTCATTTTTCATATATAAGTTCTTAAAAAGGCCTAATTAAATTAATTACTTAATTTTTTATTAAATTAAATTTAACCTAAAAGAGCTTTATATCTATTATTGCAAGAATTGCTACCTTCAATCATAGACACTAGTAAATGCTTAAATTACTTTTTAAACTAGTCTTTATCTCATCATTTTTCTTCAATCCCCCCATTTTCTACTCACCTTTAATCTTCCTCCCTTGCTTTTTCCATTTCTAGAGTCTCAAGTTTTCTTAATTTCTTATTAGATAAATATAAAAGAATTAGAAAGTCAAACTTAATTTATAGTAATTACATATAAATTTTTACTTTAAAGATTAAATTAAAAGATTAATACTTTATCTTTCTTTTCTCTATTATTATTTTAAATAAAGTTATTTTTAATAAATTAAATCTAGATAAGAATAATTACTTTGTGTATTCCAATTTAAGTAATAAATTAATAAAAAGGTTCATTGATATTTATAAATATCATTAAATTAATTTATATAAAATAGATACTTAGATTCAAGAAGGATTTTTACCATCTTCTCAGAATAGGAGAGAAAACTAGTAGAATTTTCTCTTAAAAATTCTTAACTTTAACAAATCTAAAATTTTTCAGATCTTCAATTAACAAGCAAAGAAGATTTAAAAAAGATTCAAAATAGAAAATTTAACACAACTCTTAACACCTCCATTGAAAACTGAGAAAAGAGACCACTCAACGGAATCATTAAAAGTAGTAATTAAGAAATTAAAAACAAATGAAGAAGGCAAAGTACGATAATTCAATATATACCCTGAAATATTTGATTAGATAATAATTAAATAGAACAAATGAACTTCATATTAGATGAAACATCTAATTTATTCACTTATAAAAAAGCTAAAAAAGCTTGAAGAGACTTTAATTTCATAGAAGGGAAATTATCCTAAGTAAGTAAAGAACTAATAAATCATGTAGATGATGATGAAATCCAAATGGTAGATCAAAGATCTAAAGCTGAAGTTTATGATCGAAAGAAAGGAATAGAGAATGATATTTGAATAATGAGAGAATAAGACGAGAAAGATTGAGTAAAATTAGATTCAAGACTCCTATAAATTGAAGAAAATTTGCAGAAGAATTCAAAAAGAACTCTCATGGAATAGAAAGATAAGAAGAATATTTCATAGACCAAGAAAAAAAAGCTAAATTTACAACAGTACGTTACACTTGTGACGGAAATGTCCTAGACAAAAAGAATTAGAAGTTACATCTGATGAAATATAGCTTCTATGAATTTAAAGGGGGAATCATTGAATTTTACCCCTTATGAACTGGAAAAATCTGAAGAAAGAAACAAGATGTAAGATTAAATACAAGACAGGGAGAAATTAGATAAATTAGGAGAAGAGCTGAATGCAAACCAAACAATTTTACTTTTAAGCCGAAGAGCAAGCTATATTATAAATCAATGATTAATGAAATAAATTAATATTTATAAACATTTATAAATAATCCAATATTTTAGAATTTATTTTAATAGAAAAGTATTTATATATTAATTTTTAATTTCTATTATATAAAATTATTTTTGAAGTCCTTATAATTTTTACTTATATATTTTAAATTCTTTAAAGATAGAAATTAATTAAAAATTTTGTAATATCTATATAATTAAAAAAAGTATGGTAGAAATAATTCAAACTTCATGAAATATTTAAAAGCAGCAGAATAATTTTAGAAATAATTTAATGAATTATTAGATTTATTTTGACTAAAAGCAACAACATATTTTTAAATGGAATCTAATTTTTATAATGTATTTTCTTTTTTATTTTTTATTTTCATTCATATTTTGCATTTGAAATCTAGCTTTAATATAAAATACTTTATGTTTAAAGATAAATTATAAAAAAGTTAAAGATTGAAATTAAACTAAAAATAAAAGAAATTGAGTACTTTAATTAAAATAAAATGATCTTTAGATTTATGTAAATAAGAAAAAAATTAAAAAGAATTTTCATTTTCAAAGAAGAGATAGAGCAAAGAAAAGATATGCTGATATAATACTTAATAAAGATAAAATTTCAAATTAATAAAAATGTAAGAGTTATAGAAGAGTATAGAACAAATTAACATGGTAATTATATAATTCTTAAGACCTCAAAGAATGAAGATTATTAGATAAAAGAAGTAAATTAAGATATTTGAAAATTTGGCAATAATAAAAAAGGTTTTTAACTAGAAAGAGATATTCAAGCTTTATGGAATTATTAGATTGATTGCTAGTCCAACAAAATAGGAAAAAGATACTTAATCTCAGTGAAAAAACTAGTAGAAAATTAGAAAAAAGTTTAAAATATAGAAATAAAATAGGAAATCTAAAAAATAAATTATTTTAAACTCTAAACTCAAGAAAGAAGAAAAAGCAACTATAGTTATTTTTTATAATTTCTAAATTCTTTTTTAATGATTTATTTAATAATTTTTGGATATTTTCTAAATTACCAACTAAATAGAAATTTTATTTTCATTTAATATTATAGCTAAAATTTCATTAATTAATGGAATAAAAGTAAAGTTAAGAATTTTTAATTATTACTTCGGAAATAAAACTTAAGTTTTAATTTATCCAAAAAATTATCACATTGAATTGGTTTAATTTTATCTACAAGCATCTGTTTTTGCCATTCATAAAAAAATTAGATAAAATTAAATTAAAAAAATTAAACTATTAAAATATATTATTCAACATGTATTAAAATAAATCAGGATATGTCTTTCAGGCTTCATTTTCATAATATTAAAAATTTTAAATCTAAGATAGTATGAATTATTCTCCTTAAATTTGAGGTAAAAATTACAAATATTACCTCAAAACAAAATCATAGTAAACTATTAATTTATAAATACATTTTTTACTCTATCTCAAAATAATTAGATATTTATTTTCCTTTCTAAGAGATATTATAAAACATATTCTAAATACATTTTTTTCTCTAATAAAAGAGAAGTTATCGAACTAAAATTAAATTATGATTAACTTATAACTTAGAGGAAAATCTTAGTATAATGAAGTATGTTTCTATAATTATATAGAGGAAGGAAAAAAAAGTAAAAAAGATATAAAAGAATTAATATTGTTATAAAGCTAATAATCAAAATTTAAATTATTATATAATCTACTTACTATTCAAATAACCTTACATTTTTAAATAAAATTTAGAAATTTTTCCTTAAAACATCAAAAAGATAAATCTTATTCTCTTAGTTAAACCAAATAAAATATTTAAGAATTATTAGAATATAAATAGATCTTTATAAACAAATATGAAAAAATAAGGATGAATTAGATAGAATAATAAAAACTTGGTGAAGTTGTATAAATTTAAAAATAATTTAATACGAAAATTTTAAGGAGAAAAGGAAACATGAAAAAATCCTTTAGAAATTTAAATACAAGAACAATTAAAAATCTACACAAGAGATGTAAAATAGAACGATTAATGATGTTAGCAAACATTTAAAAGCTCTTAAATAAACATATAATTTTATTTTATTTTATTTTAAAAACATTTGATTTGCTTACTTTAATTTTTGAAATAAAATAGCAGATTAATTACCTCTGAGATATTTATTTAATTAAAATTATTGACTATGTCATTAAAAATTGTTAATCTTTTTAAATTAAGTTTCTTTAATTAAATAAAGTAGAGAAAAATAATAAAAAAAGTGAAATTTATTAAAATATAAATCCTTAAATTTATACTTCAATGATATACTATAAAAAAAAGTGAAAATTAATATAGATATAAGCGAAAAATAATCTATAAAAATAATAAAATGGTTGATTGCATTAGTTTAATGTTTGAACTTAAATGATTAAATTTTGAATTTTAATAAAATTAAAATAATCAGTTTAACTATCTAGTATATTAAAAAATAAACATAAGAAATTAATTTCTTGAAAATAAATCTAAATCTTAATATAGACATAAAGATAGAGAGAAGATTATTAAAATTAAAAAGAAGTTAGTAAAATGATTATGGTTATTTATAAATAATTAATAATTTAAATCATTTTTTTACTTTTTCTTTTATTTTTTAATCATAGCTTTTAATTATTAAAATTTAATAAAATAAGAATAAAAATAAAAATTTTTTACAAGCATTAAATAATAGTATTTTCCAAAAAATACGATAAAATAAATTAATATTATCTTAATATTATTATTTCAAGTATCAAATAGGAAAAAATATAATTATTTTTATATCTCTTTTTGTCTATTGCTAAGTTGAAATATAATTTTTATATTGAAACATTTTTATTTCGATCAATTACTTATTAAATTTCTTCCTAACCCTTATGGTGTTTGAACTAATCTTTTAAACTAATTTATAGCTCAATTCTTAAACATTTATGCATTTAAGAAAAATCTTATTTTCATATAAATTTAACTTATGTTGCGTTAATTTTTTTTAATCTGTTTAATGCTTTTTCCTAATTCTCTTAATTTTTTAAGTTGCAACTCTTTCTCATGAACTTCTTTTTATAAAATCAATATTTCTTTTTAATTTTTTTATTATATTTCTAAACTTAAAAAAAATGCCTAGGTATAATCAATATCTTTAAGAGAACAAATCCAAGATTATACAACTTTCATAGAGCTTGAATTTTATGATTATAAAATAGGCATTCATTACATATGGTGGTTCCTGTTTCCAGAATTGATAAGCAGAAAACTCCATTTTGCCATTAAGAGGTGATAGGAATAAATAGTATGGGAACCTAGATAACCCAAATTTCCAACCTATATTAATCATATAATTAAATAGCTTTAACCTAAAATATAATATATAAATCAGTCTAACATTTAAATTTTTAGGTTATAGTATGAACTAATGTAAATAGATTATTTAATTAAGAAATTAAGAATCAAATTAAAAGACTTTTGCAATTAATGCAAGTATCACTAGTCTTTTAAGGGATATTCTAAATCTAAATTGAAATTAATATTGTGTGTGGTGCCAATTAAGGTCACCACTTAAATAATTTTTAAAGTTCGTCCCTCCTAGCTTTTAATGACAAAGGAAAATTTGAGTCTTGCTTTGCTACTTCTCCTTCTCCCTCTGTTGTTTATCATAGTCATGTTACTAACTCTTCAGTTCAATTTTTATTTTAAAACTATAGACAGATCCGTTTTAATTACGCCTGATTTCATTTACTTCATCTTTATCTATTACTCTAATTATTTTCTTCACGATTTTTCTTTAATTCTTCTAAAATTTTCGCAGTTTTTTCCAAAGGAGCTGTTGACTCTAGAAGTATTAGAATATTTTCTTTATTATAGATTTTTTTACAATACCACAGGATCTTTTCAATCTCCATTTAATCGATACCTGCATTCTAGTCTAGCTATATTTGATAGTTTTAAGAGCTCTGCTAGCTCTTTAGGATGCTTTCAATCTGTTAATTCTGTTCTTATATCAGCTGTACTTGCAAATTAGGCCTTCTGAATTATTCTCTTTAGTAATTTAAAGGGCATCTAGTTCTCTCTCTTGGTTTGCCATCCTGAGATCTAAAGTCTCTTGCAACCCGTGCTAGATTTGTTCAGCTAACTTCTCGTTCTTCTGAATAAGTTTTCTAAACTCTTCCTGTAGGTTTAAAATCACTTTGATGAGCTGCTCTATGCTCATCTGGCCAGAAGGGTTAAATTAAAAGGCTTTCTGGTGTAGGGCAGACTTCAGCTGTTTCCTGCATTTCTCCTCCGATGCTGGCGTTTCCGTGTGGGTTGTTTTTGGTATTCTTTTTTGCTCTTCATTGACTTGTTATACTCCGATTTTTTGCTTTTTGGAGCAGGGATGAGACCTTTTCTGAAGTCCTATTATTTTAATTAATAGATATCCTAATTCTTTAAATTAAAATTAATTAAATTTAATTAAATTAGTTTAAGGACTTTAACTTCCTAAAGGTTTTATCTGAAAATAAACTTTTATTTGAATACATTAGATTAAGCAAATTAAATATATTAATTTAAACATGATAATTAATACTAAAAAGAAAATACCAGAAATCATTATGGATTTGAAAGCATTTTAATGAAGATTACAAAGATTCTCAATTTTTTAATATAGAACCTTTTAGTTAGTTTAAAAGCAGACTAAAATTATTTATAAAATAGTATTTATGAACTAAAAATTTTAATTGCAAATCACTATAAATGATATAACTTAAGTTTTAATCTACTCTCTTTTCAATAAAAGACAAATAATTTCTATGTAAATATATAATTATTCTTTTATATTTTTTAAAGTTTTATTTGTATTTAAAAAATAAAAAATAACGATTAAGAGATCAAAGGCAAACATTAAAAGAATGTAGAATTCTAAATATTTATTAAGTTTTTAATTATCATAATTTTAATTATATTTCAGTTTAATTATAATGCATAATCTGATTCACGTATCACTCTTGCGAATGAAAACCTTAACTAAATAAGAAATCTGATGCAATATAGTTGTCATTACAACAAGTAATTTTGTAATAGATTCCACATCACTAAGAAAGTGCCCTTTGTGTGATAAATCTTACTTATTTGAGGACTCTCTCTATCGGAACGAGAAGGTGATTAGGGACACAATATCAATGATTGGATATCGGGCACTGAAGTCTGGATCTGAGAGTTCTTCTGTTTTCATGTCGCTAAACTGGGTAGGAACAGGAAAGGATCTAAAGACATGAATGAGATAATAAAAATGTTTATTTAGAAGAATTTAATCAGCTGTGATACGTAGCTCAGGATTTTGATTTTCTCTATTCCCTTCTAATTCCAGTCTTCGAAAATAACTTAAAGAGTTTAGAAAGGAGGTAATCAATTTTAATTTTAAAAGTTGAGATAGAAGAGTATGATCCAGAGAATGAAAAAGAAATCAAGACAGAGTGGATCAAAAATTTCTAGAACAGAAGTAGTGATAATCAAATAATGGTAATATCACTTTAATATATTTATTTATTCATATTTTCTTTTACTTAAATTAGTAGCAATTCTGTACTTTATGTACTGACTGTATGCAGTATCAACTTATCGTTATTCTTTGTATTCAATTAATTTTTTTATAGATTGCTATTCTATTTCTATTTGGTAGTTGAGTATTTTGAACTATTCTAGCTTACATTTTTATTATTTTTAATTTCGTTCACAATCTATTCTGTCTATAAAATTCTTCCTTAAAATTGCTATAATGATAGATTTAGAGTTAGTTCCTATCTTAAAATTGAGTGTTCAGATTAAAACATTTCATAGATTTTAATAGATTTAAGCTCATTAGTGCAGATAATTAACATATAACAAAATGGATGTCGGCTGCGTTCAGGAGGACTAGTAGGTAATCTGGTGCAGTTTATACTACATTGCGAGTAATCTCACACTAGACGCCACCACGAGAAAGAGTGGATAAGCTAAGTTAAGAAAGTCTAAATTACCCCAAAGTTCTCTCTAGCAGTATGAAAGTTTGACTAACGCGCCTTAATGATTTAATTAATAATTCTTATTTGGATCCTATTCAAGAAGACTGGAGCATTTCAAAATTCGAGATTAATCTTTTGGAAATAGATTCCCCATTTGGAAAGCTGACATGATTTAATGGACTACTAGAATTTTAATGATAAGTATGAAAATATTTTTTCTTAATATTAATATTGAAAGAACTGCGCTCCAACGAGGTGCTAGCGCTCTATAATAATCTTTATTAGTTTATATAAAATATATTAAAAAAATATAGATATTTGCAAGTTGAAATATTACTTTTAGAAACAATAAAAAATTATTTAAAAAATTTTAATTTATTAAATTGCTTATTTGGCGCTAAAATAATCTAGCGAAAAATTTTATTTTATTTAAAATAGAATTAAATTTAATTTTCATGATAGTATAAGCTTTTTTGCTTGAGAGGGTGATATTTATAAATTATTTAATTTTTAACAAAATAATCTAATTAAAAACAAATTAATTAATGCTAGAGAAATATTGTTTAATTTAAGTTTAATAGATAATCTAATTAGTAATTTTTTAATTCTATTTATTCAGTTTACATTTCCCATTTATGAAAAAAGTTAATTTTTGTAAAGATTAATTTTACAATTTTTTTAATTTAACTTTATTAGTAAAATCTTATAGTTATTTCATTTTTATAACTTGAAATATTTAAAAGCCATATTTTTATTTTAAAATACAAATTTAATTTAATTTTATTTCATTTTATATTAAAAATTTCTATGAAATATTAAAACTATTTATTTAATTAATCTCATTTTAAAAATAATTTCTTTTATTAAATTTATTAATAATAGCTTCTAAGACTTATCCTAAAATAGATATTACATATATGCAATTTTTTTATTGCTTTCTTAGATCTTTTAGTAAAGTTTTAAATTATGAAGAATAAAAATAATTATATTTAGTTAAAAAGGAATTATATATAATTTATTATATAAATACTAATTTACTTAAAATTAAAATAATTAATTAATAATATAATGTAATTTTAAGAAAAGTGTAGCTCTTGTTAAATTGACTTCGATGATGAACTTGGAATTCCTTTATTGTTACCCTGTGATCATTCAGTTTGCCAATCTTGTTTGGTAAGTGATTTTAGAAGATAGAATCAAAACAAATGTTCTATATGCTAGAAAGTATCAAATGTTCATCCTAATAAATTACTTAAAAATGAATAAATTATTTAAAAAATATAGTAAGGAAACTATAAGCAAAAACAGATAGCAACTATTTTAGAGTCTCTACGCTTTTACAAACTTAATTTAAAGTAGATAATGTAGAAAATTATTTAATCATAGTCTTCATTTATTTTTGAAGTCATAAGTCTCATTAATAAAAGTTTATTTGCTTTAAAGAATTAAATATTTATTGATATTTCTTTAAAGGTGCATGAGATGAATAATTTGATAAAAGTATTGGAATAATATAAAGAGTAGAAAAGTTTCAAGCAAATAGAAATTTTAGAAGAGAAATAATATTCTTAACTAGAGTAAATTTTAAAAGAACTATAACATAAAGGAAATTAATAAATATAGAATTTAGAAAAATAAAAAGAAATTATTTTATATTCAATAAAAGAGCTATTTTCATTATCAGCTAATTAGGAAGTAGAAAAGTTTAAACAAACTGTGGATAGATTTATTTAAGTCTAAAAAATTGAGGAATAATAAGCATAAATATAAAAAAATAAAAATATAATTTAATAAGAAAATTAATCAAACTTTATTCATAGATTTTACACTAGTAATTAAAATCTTCATTTATTTGATGTTAAAACAGAATAATACAAGTTAGTGAAAATATAATAAAAGATTCCATATTATTGAAGAAGTGTAGACTATAATAATAAAATATATTTAGTAGGTGGATAAATTAATGATTAAGCTGTAAATACTGCATGATAAGTGGAATATAATGGAAAATGCTAATAGTTAAATAATTTAAATATTGAAAGAAATAGCATTGGCTTAGCAGCTGCTTAAGGAATGATTTTCGCAGTAGGTGGAATGGATATAAATAAATAAGTATTAAATTCAGTAGAATGTTTAAAACTTTAAAATTAAAGTAACTGAATGTTTTTTTAACAATTACCTTATGGAATTCATGATTAAAATCTTGTTACTGATAAATAATAAGAAAATATTTATTCTTTTGGGGGTGAAAAATAAGGAAATATATCTCTAAACTTAATTTTAAAATACAACATATAACAAGATGAATGAAATAATTTTGATTTTAATATGTCTGCAAATTTATCAAATATTGCCGTATTCTTAGAACCTATGCTAATATTTGGAGGATATAATGAATTTAATAAGTAATAAAATAAAATATATAAAAGAGAAAACTAAGAATGATAGCAAGGCAATCTGCCAGAAGTTTGCTCTTGTTGATCAGAAGTATATTTAAATAAAAATTTTGCTTATGCTTTTATGTGGTCAAAAAATTAAGAAGATTATTTATTGCTGATGAAAGTAAATATAAATACTTTAGAAGCTGAAATAATAAGAAAAGTAAAAGGATGAACTTTTAGATTGAAATTTTATTTTTTAACTATCTACTTTATCGTAAAATATTTTTCTAAAAATGATTAATATTTTAAAATATTTATTTCTTAAAGTTAAAATATATTAATTATTAAATTATCAAAAACCTTTTTTATTTATTTTTAAACGAAAGCACTATTATTAATTTATAGTTTAGATAATATTTTATTTTTTATATAATTCTAACAATATCCAATTATAATTAATAAAGTTTAAATAAATTTGCATAACTATGAAAAGAAAAAATATTTATTTTTTTATATATATTTGTGAATATAAATTCAAATTAATTTCATTTTAAAATTGTTTAGTAACTTATTTTATTTTTATTTATGCTACAGGTTTAAAATAAAATAGTAAACATTTTTAACTAAAATTACTTATTAAATCTTAACATTAAAATTTTATATAATGAATATAACTTATAAACTACTAATTTTACTTTTCTTTTATTTTTACTTTATAAACTTAAGTTTATAAAAAATCTGAATTTTAAATGTATTAATTGTTCCCTTAAATTGAAGATGTAAGTAAATGTATTTTAAATCACTCCTTGATCTAATCATTCCAGTTACTTAGATTTTATTCTCATCTATGATTTCTTCCTTTTTTTCTTTTTCTATTTTTAATACCTCAAGTCTTCTTGACATTAGCTTCATGTGAAATATTATCTTTTGTAAATCTAAGCATTCTAATTAAAACCTTGAATATTTAAATATGTGCTCAATCGTTTCATTCTCTCTACATATACAACGAAGATTACCAATAGGATAATGAAATCTTGAAAATCCTTCTGAAAGATTGGGATTAAATTTTAATTTTTTATATAGTAATTATTTCTTGCCTATACTATTTGCTCAATTTTATGTGGTAATTGAGGAATCTAGTAAAGATTGCTTAATTACTAAATATAAAATTTATAGCTGTTTTCATTTTTTTTAATTTTAAATAACTTCATTATAAAAAGAATATATTTTTATCTCCTATATATTTAGTAAAGGTTTTAAGACTGGAATTATTCTAGTAATTCAGCAGATCGATATTTTAAAAATCTGATAATTGCTACACTTAATCATAGTATTATCCTTTTTTCTAGATACTAGTGAAAAGAGAACCTATTGTTGGTCCTGGAAAATAAATACTTTTTTAATTCATTTGGAATGATTAATTAAAATAAGTAAAAATTCTTATAATTTAGAAAAAAGAATCTAGGAAGGATTGGAAGAATTGAAGATCAATAGTGCTCATGAATATAATATTTAAAAATATATGATAAAATATTAACTTGAAGGCTATATGGTTATATTTACGAACGTAAATTATCACCTCTCATAATAAGTATTTTTAAAGAATAGATAAAAAATGTATTATATTTTAACTTTACAGACATTTATTGATTTACATAGAAGGTAGTAAAAATCAAAGCACCTACTCACAACCCTTATAGATAAAGATGTTTAGCACTATTAGCAGAATTTATTTTTTCATCATTTACATAGAATAAAACTACTTCTTTCCCTAATAATTGCTATAAATCATTTTATCATAATCTAGATATTATATTCATTTTAGATGTTACGCTTTCAAGAAAATTATAAATAATATAATAAATAAATAAAGATAATTATAGAGCAAATAGTACCTCGTTGGTGCACAACTCTTTCAATATTAATATTAAATATTAAGAAAGAGTGTTCTCATTCTTCTTGTTGTAATTCTTATAGTTCAATGAATCATGTCAGCTTCTCTAAATGAGGAATATACTTATTAAAAATTATTCTTGAACCAAATGCTTTAGTCTTCTTGAATACGATCCAAATAAGAATTAATTGTTAAGTTATCAGTAGATCCGTCAGTCAAACTTTTAAACTGCTAGCATGAACTCTCGGGCAAGTTAGGCTTGCTTCTTCCGAGCTTGTTCTCTCTTCCCATGGTGGTGGTTTCTAGTGTTATATTATTCTCAATGAAGTATATATTGTGCCAGATAACCTACTAGTTCTCCTGACCGCGGCTGATATCCATTTTATTATATAATAAAGTACGGAGTATTTTAAGGAAGTTCATATAATCCTTTTCTTGTTATTATCTTCTATAATTATATTTCAGGTATTTAGAAGCTTAATAAAAACGATTTTTCTTTAAAATCTATGAACATGTTCTTATTATTAAAGCTTTGGAAAATGATTTTTTACTGATTTCTAATGAATTTCATATGAATTTACTGATTAAAGTAACATATAAAGTGCTAAAACGAATAAAATTGAACATTAATGATAGTAAGTATGAGTATGTATGCTTTAGAACTAAGAATAATAAAAAATTAACATTCCCATAAATTTAAACAATTAAGAATTTAAAAGATCTAAGAAGGTAGTTTACTTTAGATATAATGTTCATGAAAACAAATATTATGAAGTTCATTGCTAAGAAATATTGCAATTATATAAGAAAAATGTTAATAGATTCATATTAAAGTTGCCAAAATATCTGAATATCATTTCTTAAATCTTTAAATATATTTTTAAAGTTCTTTTATTCCTTAAATCAGATTATGGTTCAAATCAATGTGCAGATATGTGAACTTTGAAAAAATAAATATTTTATATATAACTTTAAAGAAAAACGGCAATTTATGCATTCTAAAGTCCAATCTCAACATTTAATAAATCTCGCTTAATAGACTAAAATTAGTTAATTTTTGAAAGTTTCATAACTATGAAGTATTTGAAACTTTATTTAAAATCATATTATGAAATGTATAAATATCCTAATTCTGATATTATTTTCTATTTAGCAAAACAAAACTAGACTGAGATATTTTGAAAATTTAGATAAATTAGTCTAATATTTTAAAAAAGATGCATATATATAGAAGACCGTAAAATATTATTGAATATAGTTTAAGATAAAATAAAAGAAAAATTCTTTTAAAATGTTACAGAAAAGATGAGACCAAAGTAAACTGTTCATTTTTATTTTGAAAATAATTATAATGAAGCAAGGCAATTTTAAATTTAAAATATACTGAATTATGTAAATTTATAACTAGAAAAGTAGTTTTTAAATACAAATTTATAATTTTTTGTTATAATTTCTAATATGATTTATAATAAATAAATTGAATTATATAATGTTGCACTCTCGATGGTGAACAACTCTTTAAATTAATTTTATTTAAAGCTAATAAAATTTTCTCCTTGGAAGTTTCCTCCACTACTATCGCTCTCTTGGAAATCTTGCCTTTTAATAGAGTATGGTCGGAGTGATGTCCCAGAAGACCTAATCGTCTTTCATCTTGCATCTAGTGTTACTTGAAGTCTCCAGTTCTTTCTTCTTGGCTCCTATCCAGATTCTCCTCAATTTGTCGCTCCTAGTGTACTTCCAGGTACCAGAGTTTATGTTAATCCCAGTTGAAAGATTGTTCCTCCCTATTTTAATTATATATAATAAAGAAGTTAAAAATTAAGCACTCTGAGATTTGCATCTAAGTAGATTTAAATAGCTACTTACATATTTATTTACGTGAAACTCTCAAATATCTAATTTAGTAATTTCAATATTTAAAAAATTATGATTTACTGAAGATGTTAACATACAATCAAAACTATATTAGTCTTAATTTTCCTATATAAAGCAATTAGAAGAATCAATTTTTAGAATTAAAAGTTTTCACTCAAAACTACTTAGAAGAATAATTGAAATTATCGAGTGAAATGATGAATTACAACAATGATAAAATGATATAGACAAAATTGAAGTAGTAGAAAAGGAAGAAGATAAATATGAGCATTAAGTAAATTAGTGAATGAGATTCAAATAAACGGTTTTATAATAAATATGAAAATAAAATAAAGATATATTTATTTATTATATAAGAATTCACTTAATCTATACTTTTATCTCAATTCTTTATATTTATTTATTTCCAAAATTCTAAGTTTTTCAATAAATTTATTTACCTTCTTTCTTAGTCATCAAGTTAAAATTTATACTAATTAGCTTTAAGATCTTAATATTAACATAATTATTTTTAAAATGGAGGCTAAATTTAAGAATCGAATTAGTAGGTCATATGGAACCAATTACATCAACCAAAGGCACTAGAAATAGGGCGATTAGTATGGTAATACCTCCGGAATTTGAATTTCGACTATTCCGATGAAAGGTGGAATGCAAGGAAAGAAATATTATCAACAAAGGTTCAGAAATGGAAAAAAAAGAATAAACCAAGTGATAATTTAGCACCTAAATAATTAACTTTTTTAGGTAATGGTACCCCAAAATAAAATAATGAGAGTCTACGAGAATACCTATTCGAACATGTCAGATATGCTAGTAGTGGCATATTTTAACCACTACCTTGAAAATATTAAATGAGACGAGCAGAACGCTAACGAATAAGATGTAATAAGCGTTCAAATACTATCTATGGAAGGAATTCGGGTAAACTATTGCCAGAGTATCGGTTAAAACTAACGGCATGGTGTTCATAGTTTTTAATAATAGAGAGAGCTTTAAGAAATTCACTAGCAATTGAGAATGAAACTATTTGGGAGCGAGGATTCCAATAGAAGAAAAAGACCTTCAGCAATACAACGACTGCCATAACTACCCAATTTACTTTATGCTAAACGAATACACAAACATGAATGAAATCAAAGAAATAATAAGATAATACGGATAGATCAGAGGGGATATAATTCATACAATTCTGGGCACTACAATATTAACTGGAAAATGTGTAGTTTATGTAGACCTATAAAACCTAGAAGAAGCTAACAGAATCCCAGAAGTAATAAGCATACACGATTTAAAAATTCGACTATAACATACAACAAGCTTCGAATGCAACCAGTGTAGAAGGAAAGAACACACTGACAAGCA
Organism: Loxodes magnus; assembly: GCA_946699065.1. Classification (NCBI taxonomy): domain Eukaryota; phylum Ciliophora; class Karyorelictea; order Loxodida; family Loxodidae; genus Loxodes; species Loxodes magnus. Next base: position 166,745 of record CAMPDV010000575.1, on the reverse strand, counting down.
AAGTAAAAGAGAAAAAAAGATAACTATAATAACTAGAAAACTAACAAGTCGAAGCAAACTTAATAATAAATTACTGGGGTTAAAAGTACCTCAAGAAAATAAGGTGATAAGTGAAGAAGTGGACAAAATGATGATAGAAGAGGTAAGAGAGGAAGCAAGTGAAAGAAAAGATGGAAATAAAGAAGAGTTTTAAAACAAGTAAAAACTTAAAATATAAAACATTTTTTACTCTGAAAAGAGTGAATAAATATTATTTCTCTTCTAAAAGTGACTGGTCATATATAAGGTGAAGTCTTAGAGAAAATGTTTAAAGAACTAATGAAAATTACAAAACTAAAAATAACCCGAAAGGTATTGTAAGAGAAGTGAAAGGACTCAAGCAGGAAGAACAACATTATATAGTATGTAAAAAAGAAAGAAAATTAAAAATATCAAAATGAAATAAAAAAAATTAGGAATGTAGAGAATAACAAGCAAATTAAAAATGAGAAAACAGAAGCAAATGGAAACATCAAACAATAACTAAAGTATATAAAGCAAAAAGACCAACAAATGTAAGAGAACAATAAGATAATAAAAGGAAGAGGAAGAATTAATATTAAAAATAGGTAAAGAAAATGCAAGGGGTATCAGAAGCACAAAGAATGCATTAGCAAAATTTATGAACCAAAAGATGATTCACATTATGGCCATATAGAAAATATAATTTGAAAATTAAAGTGAAACTTGCAATATCGCAGGTTTTAAAACCAAAAAAAATGGGATAAAAAAAAGGAAAAGGAGTCGCTTTTTATATTAAAAATGAATTATGCGATGAAATAAGAGAAAAAAACGGAGTAAATTTAGTGGTTCTTTTTGGGGGCACGGATGATAGCCATTAAAGCGAAGAAAAGTTAGCTGTAATAAACGTATATACACCAATTGCAAACGATAACGATTACTACAACTTATTAATTGAATTTAAATTATAAGCGGTAGGAAAAGGGTTAAATGTAATAATAGTAGGAGACTAAAATGAACATATTGAAAGATGACTACCGTGATAAAAAAAACTCAGCAGGAAAGAAGATGTTTTAGTTTATGAATCAGAATAGTTTAATTTGAATAGATCTAACCAATTTGGGAACGTATGTACACCAAAACAATGAATATAAAATTGACTATTTTGTAATAGAAGAAATAATGAGAGAGAAAGTAGTTAGAAGTGATTTTATTATTCGCATATAATTGGAGATCATAGACCAGGAATTATATAAATTAAGATTGGGAATGAAATCAGGAAAAAAGAAGAAATAACAAAGATAAATTACGTACTATTAAAGAGATAAGAGTTTTAGAACAAATTTGAAAGATACATATAAGAAAATATATAAGAAAATGAAATGAATAATTAAAATGGAGAATAAATGTACAAATGATAAATAAAAAAGGTAGAAGAAGGTGCATAAAATATATGTGGAATAATTAAAAACAATATAAGCAAATGCAAATAATCAGAAACTACGAAAATGAGAAAGATACTTTTCAGAAAGTACAGTAAATAAATTAAATCTATCGAAAAGATGAATAAGGAAAATAATGAAAGAATATATAATTAAATATATGGAGAATATTAGAAAGCAAGAATGGAATATATTTAATCAAGGAAGAAGGACTAAAAGAATTAATTTAAGCTATTAACGGATAATATAAATAAAGGTAACTTGACAGAAATGTGGAAGAAATTAAAAAACTTATTTAACAGGAAAAATAATTAATGAGTGCCACTACTAGAAGCAGACATACAAAGATTAAAATTATATGGCAAAATCTATATGATGATGGCGATAACACCTTGCCTGAAAAATTTACAAATGAAAGTAAAATTGAGTTATTCGAGTACGAGATACGAGAAAGTCTCTATTAAATAGCAAAATGAAAAGGAGCTGGATCAGATGAAATCCAAACATGAACAATCATAGCAGGCAGATAAAAACTAATAGAAATAACTTGCAGAATTATAGCAAAAATATTAAGGGAAGTGGTAATACCAGTAAAAATGAAGAAATAATATATAATATTATTATATAAAAAGGAGAACATATGAACCCATTTAATTATAAACCGATTGACTTACTTAAACACACGCTAAAATTATAGATTCATGGATTCTTTAGCAAATATAAGGGCATTTACGCAGATATGAAAGTGAGTATTAATATGGTTTCAAAAAAGGAAAGTCTTGTGCTCTGTAAATCTTTAATTTAAGAACGATATAAGAATGAGTAATTAGAAATAATAAAGTAAAGTTTGTGATATTTGTTAATATTCAGAAAGCTTATGATTCAGTACAGAGATGTGATATATAGTATATATTAAATGAATTATAAGTACCGAAATAACTAATTAAATTACTAGCCAACTTTTACTTGAGGGAGACATTAAAATTAAAATAAACAATAAAAGCGCAGAAGTTTTTTAATCAAATAAAGGTGTAAAATAAGGTAGCATTACATCTCCAAGATTATTTAATTTGATAATTGCAAAACTGCTACATAGTTTAGAGGACAAAAAACTAGGTATTACAATGAATTCAGAAATAAGGAAGGACATATAAAAGAAATATATGCAGGCTGTTTGGCTTATGCAGATGACTTTGCACTAGTTTGTGAAGAAGAATAGTTGGAGGAAGATATCCAAGAGTTAGCAATGTGGGCAAATAAGTTCAAGCTGTAAATTGCAGATAAAACCAAATGAATGATCTGAAAAGATGAAGAAAATAAACATGAAAATATTAGAAATACAATAGACATTGGAACCTTGAAGAGTGAAAGTATCAAATCTTTTTAATGTCTGGGTCATATAATAGAAGGAAATATATGCTTTGAAAAGCATATGATAAATAGAATGGAAGCAGCGCTATAAATGAAAGCATGGACCATAGGAAAATTATCTATAAATAAAGGTATAACATCATATAACACAGGTATGATGATAGAAGCGGTTGTGAGTTCAGTGTTTAGTTATGGGACAGAAGTAGTACCATATTGTGAAAAATTTGTAGGAAAATAATTAATGGACTAATTAGAATTTATATAAAGAAGATCCTTAAGAGCAATTAAAGATGCCCCTTTTTGTATTTAGAACGAGATGCTGGAACATTAATTATAATTTAAGAAATTTAAACATTATCTATGACAAAAAACTCTAAGACTAAAGGGGAAATTATTAGAAAAATAAGGAAAATCACTCGATGGACTCATAAAAGAACTTAGAAGGGAAGAAGACTATATATTTTAATAATACTGCATGATAATAAAATCGGAACTAAAAATTAACGATGAAGATATTTATGTAGAGGATGGTGATAACAATAAAAAAGGTAAATAAAACATTAGTCGTGCAATATGAGAAAACAGAGTATAAGAAGAAGATAGTTGAAGAATGAACTAAATGATAACAACTCTATAATACAGAAGTTTTTGATTTGATGAGTTTATAATAGGTCCACCGAACTATTTAAAGTATAACAAGCAAAGAAAGGAAGAAATATGCTACACTTTTAGACTAAGAACAAGATGTAATGGAAGCTAAGATTGCATAAAAGTAAGACATTTATCAGACATAAGTCAATGTCCTTTTGGTGATAACTTAAAGGAAGACGAAAGACATATCATAGAATAGTGTGATGAATATAAAGAAGGAAGAAAAATATGTATCAATAATCTAGAAAAAATAGTATCAAATTGGAAAGGGATATAATTGCTTGATGTTTTATAAGGAACAGCTAAATTAAAAAAATTTATTAGAACATAAGAATTAGAAAAAAGAATTAAAATAGATTTAGAAGTTTAAGAATTCATCAAATATGACCTAGAGAAAAGAAAAAAACTATATATGGTTAAGAAAATAGTATGGAGCAAAGAAATAGGCAAAGACTATTTTTATGAGTTTATAAAAATTTATTATTGAGAAAAAGATACAGAGGAGAGGACCTAAATGTGGCAAAGGAAAATATGGCTAAAATTTATTAAAAATAATTAATAAAAAGAAGATAAGTAAAAGATAGATACTTCATATGAGAGAACAACATAGAAGAAGAAGAAATGGACGAGATTGAAGAAGAGTTCCTAATTCCAAAAGGTATACTTGAAGAGATCGAGATGTAAGAGTTTGAGACAAATTAGCAATAAAGAGTTGTGAACTATTGAGGTGCTATGCACTCTCTAATCCAAGTTTTTTTTTATGTTGATTTCTTACTTTTTTAGATACCTTTTAATATTTCTACCTATTTAAATATGACAATCCTGAATAAAAATTTCACTCCCTTATTATTTATGTCAGTTAACTCGAAGTAAAATCTAGACGCTGGTATAAAGACATGGAAGGGCTAATTTTAAATATCTTAGCTCTTAACTTTAGTCAAAATCCACTTCTCGAATATTTGCTCAAGTAATTAGACAGTTACTTTAAAGCATTTTTAATGTTAAAGATAGTACCTTAATAATACCATATATACCAATCTAAATAAAAGTGGATAGGTATTGGAAAGGTGTAATTAAAGCACGATAAAAAAATTTATTAATAAAAAAACTTAGATTATAGAGCGTCTAGCACCTCACTGTTGCGTAGCACTTTAATAATAAAAAAAAAGAAATTATATCGAGAAGAAAGATTTAGATTGAACACTATAAATAAATTAAAAAGCAAGTAATCATGATCTTATAAGAACTTGCTAAAAAGTAAATTAAGAAAATGAGTAATTTTAACATATAAGTGGTTATTATATTTAAAGAAAAAAGAATTGCAAAAATTAAAAAATCTAGCTTAAAACGGTCAGATTTTAAATATAATAGATTTTATTCACATTTTTAATAGGATAAAACATTAATGATCTTATACAATTTGGATTAACTTAAAATAAAATTAAATATTATTAGACAAAAAATAAATAATTATTAAATTACATTTTTTATTTATAATGGTTTTTAATAATTTATCTCAAGAGCTTTATCTAATTATTTCACTTTTAGTAAAAAATTTATGTTTTAAAGAAATCTTGAATATTGTAAATTCAATTTTGAATCTTTTATATATTTATCTGCTTTATAGAGAGTGAATAAAGACTTCAAGTATTTTATTTTAAGAGTGATTAGCAACTTTTCATATTTAGTATTTAAATTCTATTGCAATGAACAATTTATCATAATAAAAATTATTATTTAAGTAAATAATTAATTTATTGTACAAAAAAGACAAGATGCTTTTATCAAGCAAATTGAAAAAACTTTTGCATTTTTAAGGCGAATTTATTTAAATCCGCGTTTTATTATTTTTTACTAGGATAAAAATCTAAAGATTGCAATGAAATTGAAATCTCTTCACTGGTAATTTATGATTTTTTCATTAAATATGAAAATTTTATCTTAAAGCGGGCTTTTTATCTTTAAACTTTTGATTAAGTTATATTTAAATTTAATTAGGATAATTTTTAATTTACCACTTGATAAAACCTTTAAAAGGATCTTAAATAGAGAAATAAAAAATAAAAAACTCACATATGGCTATTTTTTGAATTAAATAAAGTAATGAAACAAAATCTAAATACCAAGTTTTTATCAATGATATTAAAATGTTTACTTTTTTACAAAATAGTAATAGCAATGCTACTAAATTTCTTAAATAAATTTATCCTCAAGTATAAGTAATTTATTTTTAGAATATTTACATTTATTTTATTCTAAATTATTCTATTTGCTACTTAGTTCTTTTTTATTTATCTCAAAGTTAAAAATTGTAAAATCAAAAATTTTATCTTTTGATTTCTTTGATTCATGATCATTTCCATTACATTTAACTTTAAATATTTTTATCTATATTTCATTTTTAATATTTTTATTATTAAATTTCAAGTAAAATTAATTAAAAATTCCGTTTTAAGATAGTTAAAAGCTGAACTTAATTAAATAGATTTATCCCATTTAATGATTTTCTTCTTTTCTTGTATTTATTAGGAATGTTAAATTTAGAATTATTTTAAAATTAATGATATCAAGTTTATTTCTATTGAATTAATTAAAAATTTATATCAAATGTTGGAAGTTATAATTTTAGCAAATATCTATAAAAATAAGATTTTTGCTTTTTACTTTTCTTTAATTTTGTTAATTATTTATCTTAATGGCTATTGAAGCTTTTTATTTATAAATTTATGATATAAAATAAAAATTTAAATTTAAAATAAATAAGTAAATTATATTGAAAATTATATTTATTAAAAAATAGTGTAAGAGTATTCTTTTTGTATATTCTAACTAAATAAAATAATTTAATAAAAATATAAATTATTTTAAAATCCTAAAAACATTAAAAACATCACTTTAGCATTATTTATAGTTAATAGAAGAAGATATAGTTTTAAAGTAGTAAATACTTAAAGAAGTCTAAAATTTAGATTTACATTTAAAAGGTATTGAAAATATTTGAACCATATGAGCAAATAAAAAATAATATAAAGCCTTTAATAATTATTTAATAGGTTATTTAAAAAAATAATAATAAAAGTAATATCCTTTTAAAATAAAATCAGCATTTTTAAGCAAGAGTAATTTCTTGTTTAATTTAAGTTAAATTTTTATATTTATTAATTAAATGAATTTATGCTAAAGCAATTCAAGTTTTACTTCCATTTTTTTTAACAAAATTAAAAGTTAAAATTAATTCAATGAAATTACGTATTAGCCTATTAAATATATTCTTAATAACATTTTTTTGTATTTATCCATAAATAATTCTATAAAGTTAGTATTAAATATCCTGAGTAATATTTTATTTTTATATTAAAAATATAGATAAAGTTGCAAATAGTAAAATAATTGTTAGATTTAATAAGAAGAAGAACTTTTGATAAGATAACATTTTTTTCCATATTAAAAATGCTTCTAAAGAAATAGTATCAAAAAATTTAAATAAGCTTAAACTGGAAATTTTGTTGACATTCTTAGTTGTTAAAACAATTTATTCCAATTAAAGATATTAATTTTGTAATGCTTTCTCATTAATCTCCTCGTTAGATATTTTCAGATTCTTCCTATCCAATTTTTTCCAATGTAAATAATTCTTTTTCTTTCGAGTAACATTTTTTAAAATATTTTTATTTATAAATTATAATCCCCAATCTTTTGCTTAGGTTACTCCCGTTATCTATATAGAAATTGCAGTCCATGATATTTTCAAAGTTATCAAATCCTCCACATATGCAAAAGAGGTTATCAAAACTGTTATGAAGATACTTGAGAGATCTTCTCGAAAACCATAAGATTGCATTCTTATTTTATATAAACTAATAATTTTTCTTTTAAATTGCTTATTAAATATTGTATATGTAGCGAAAGGATACTTTTTGATTTTTTTTTATTATTGAGCATATGTTTGTGCTATGGATGTAAATATACACACTCTGTTTTCATTCTAAATAAAATTATTAGACAAAGATAAAAAACTAAAAAATGAATTACGAGTAATAACTCAGGCTAATAAATTAAATCTTCTTTTTTTCATCCACTAATTTCAAGATGAATGTATTTTTAAAAAATTATTTATTCTAGTCAAAAAATTATATTATAATGTAGAGATATCTTCTGCTATACATCTTCAATAGTCTCTAATCAATGTTAATTTTAACTACTTTACTATCAATCTACTCTTTTTCAAGCTCCCAATCATCAACTATCTATTTGAAATTTAGTTTAGAAATTAGTTCTTCTTCAAAAGTTAGATAATATAAAGTCTCGCAGCTATTAGGTATTAACATTATAATTTTTTATGAATGCCTAATTTTCTTAAATCTTATTGATATGCTATTTAGTAGATGGAAAATATAGATCTGAACATTATCTCTTAAGGTAATATATGGATTCTTCTTTCAAAGAAATTTGTTTGAGTCTCCTAGTTTAGATTTATGAAAGGGAGTTGTTGGAAGTCTAAAATTTATTCACAGAATTTTAATGGATAGAGTTGTTAAATTGGAAGGAATTTATTATTTTAAAATTTAGTATTATTTAAGATTTTCTGTTTAAATAAATATTTCTTGTTCAAAAGCTTTGATTCAACTGATTATTTGAACATTTAGCTGATTACATAAATACTACAATTTTATTTATTTTAAATTACTAAAGCAACACTAAGAAATTTAATCCACATGTAATAAATCTGTACCACTTTTCTTAGAAATCGTATCTTATCTTTTCAAACTTCTGATATTTGATAACTTTACAATTACATAAAAAAACTGATCTTCAGACTCTCTTTCTTACTTTTCTTCTTCACTTTTCTTAGAAATCAGTAAACGAATCTAAAGTCATATTAACAGTTTGAATTTTTTAATCGCTGGATTAAATTTCAACATCATTTTATTAATTCTATAGTTAAGGTATTTTTGTTTATGTGAAAGCATCTTTAAATGATTCCTCATACTTATTCTTTTGTAAATTCACTAAACTTAATATATTTTAATAATCCCTTTCTTTTAGTTATAGATTCTATTAAAGATTATTACATTAAATCTTTACTAAATTCATTATATTTTTACTTAATTAAAAATATAATTAAAATAAGTAAACTTGTATATATTAAGAAGCTAAAGCTAAGTAGTATAAATTTAACTTAATGACTAAGAAGGTAGGTAAATAAAGATATTGAAAAACTTAGAATTTTGAATTAGATATAGAGAATTAAGCAAAAGTCTAAATTAAGTGAATATTATATTTACTCATTTACTTTTTTAATAATTTTTTGATTTGAAAAAATAGTTAAATTTTGAATAAATTTAGATTATAAACTCTGGAAAGAAAAAGAGTAAAAGTAATAAAAGGATTAAAATTTTAGTTTTTAGCCCAGTTTTATTATAAATAAAATGAAGAATCAAGTATCGTTTAAAATAAAATATTTGAGAATTAAATTAAAGGTATTTAAAAATCAAAGACATCCAATTTGAATTAAGGTAATTTTAATATATTTAAGATTGCATTAAAAAATTAGTGTTAAGTAATTTACCAAAAATTTTTAGTATAAATTTTAAAAATAGAAAATAGGCATTCAAATTATGCCATTTTTTGTAAATTATTTAAGAAATAAAATTTAAATTTAAATTTATTAAATTACTTGCAAAAAGTTAGCTTTTACTTAAGCTCAATATTTTCTTACATAAGGTTCCTTTGTTTGTAAGCTATATTTTGGATATTCCTAGTCATAATTTTATCAGCTCATTCTTATGTATGTTGTCTTTTTCTATCTTATATTATTTAAATCCTTACCATTTTCTTACTAAATAACTTTTCAAGTTACAAAAGTTATATCTCTTCTTGTATCTTACTTCCTGATTCAAAATTTTTTAATTTCTTCTTAATTTTGATAATTTTATGAACATAAACAGATTTTTTTTGTTTTATTGAGTTGAAAAGAGATTCTTAATCAAATCAGCAAGGCAAAAAATTTAATTTAGACCAAGATAACTACTAAAAATGAAATAGCTTCGATCAGATTAGGATTGAACATGTCAATATAAATGGAATAGCAAGTAAACTATATGCAGTTGAAGAATTATAAGAGAAAAGGATATTGAAAATTTTTCAATCAACGAAACTATGATAAAAGCAAGCTTTCCTTCCAATCTTAATATAAGATTATAAGACTTATTACAAAAAATCAGGCAAAGAAGGAGACACATGCTTGATAATAAAAGAAGAACTCAATAGTATTGAAAAAATTAATCTAAAATATATCCTAGAATCTATTTATCACAGCCAAACTGGGCAATATATTTATTACGTTCTGTTACACGCCAGATAATAGCTAAAATGAGAATATAAAATATCAATCATATGGTTATATTAGTTTACTACTTAAAAAATTCCCAAATAGCACATATATTCTAATGGCAATGCTCTTTTACAAGATTATGGAGATAATCCCAATAATGACTTTGATAATACGAATAGATTCTAGAAATTTATTATTCAGAATGCTCTTTAAATAGTTAATAATATGAGCAGCGACATTTGCAAGCATAAAGAAACAGGGTTTAAATTTAATTAAATTAAATTAAAAATAAAAGAGTTTTTTGATGTCTTTAATAGCAAAAATTGGTTCCTTTAATTATAGACGTTAGTAAATGTTTTTAAATCGTTTTTAAATATTTTCTTAATCTCCTCATTTTTCAATTAAGTTTAATTTCTTTTAATCTTTTACTTGCTCCTTTTTTATTTTCTCCTTTCTCATAACTCGATTCTTCTTAACATTAGCTTCTTGTGAAATATTTTTATTTTAAAATCTAAATACTCTATCTATGACCTTGAAAATGAATGATTGAGAATTAAAAGAAAGAGAATAGCTAATTTAATTAAGAAAAAGAAAAAACCATGATATTCTAATAAAATTTAGAAGAAATTTGATAAATTTTAAAAAAGATATTCAAATTTAATTGATCAACTAGAGTGAACGCTTAAACCAACTTTAATTAGAAAAGAAGGTATTTAATCTAATAATTATAGCAAGTATAATATTAAAATAATAATTATAATGAAGTAAAATAATTAAAAATCTTAATTTAAGAGAAAAAGTAGAAGAAATAGTAGTAAAATAAATCAAAAGCAATGATAAAATAAAAAATTAACAGAGTACAATTTATTTACTAAAATATAGAGGCAAATGTTAGTACTCTGACCTGATCTGATCTGATCTAAATCTTTATCAGAAATCAATAAAATTTTTGGATCGGAAGAATTATGCAAAATTTTAAGAAGATAGTGTAATAATAAATTCACTAGTAAAGAAGATATTTGCATTATAATATGCTTCAACTGAATACTGGATGAAAAACAATAAAAAAAATTTCCATAAACGGATTAAATATAAAATCCGAGAGTATAAGGGCTTTCAACCATTTCTTGACTTTAATACTCATTAAAAAATTGCGAAATTCAGTTCGATTTTTACATTTTACAAATATTAAAATTAACTAAAATCTATCTATTTTATAAATTTTATTCTATTTAAATTTATAGTTAAGTGAAAAAACTATAAAGTCAGTAATTGAATGATCTTGTAAGAGAACTAGTAATTTTATTTTATCTTATTAATTAAGCTGAAAATACTTTAAATGAAATTGGAACTTAAAATCTTTTTACTTTTAGTAAGTAAAAAATAATTTAATATTATGGATTAAATAATAAAGGCCAAATCACAATTCCCAACTAATTTTCTATTGATAACTATATAGTAAAGAAAAAATTAGAAACAAATTTTATTAAGAAGCAACTTTATGAAATAGAGACAGGCCCTCTGTGCAGGCATTCAGAGAACAACTTGAAGAACTTTAGAAATTTCCAGAAATAAAATGTTCTAAACTTAGCAAGGAATTTAGGCAAGAAATAATCTCAATCTTTAAGTTGCGAATTAATTCATATAGCTTTATATATGACTTACATTTACGTTATTATCCAGTGAAAAGCTATTCTGTATATGTGGATGAAATGGCAAACATAGACATATCTTCTAATATGTCTACTATTAGAATTTACTTAGAAATCTTTCCGATAAATTTCTTGGTGAAAATTTTTAAAGATTAACAAAATAAGGATAAATCTACTAAAACTAACAGTTTATTTACAATCAATAATCAGAAATAAACCTTCAAATCAAAAATTTTCACAGGAATGTACAAAGTAAAAGACAGATAATATTTTGAAAAAGCTAACCAAATAAAAAAAATTTATATATTGAATAAAAAGAAATTTTAGAAGCAACGAAGAAAAGAAAGAAGACATAAGATAACATTTAAAAATCCTCAAGACATAAGAGATTCTGGTTAATTAAAAAGATAAAAGTTAGATTGCATATCTACTCTATTTTTTTTCCTTTTTGATAAAGCAAAAATCAAATATATGATTATAATATTTAAAATAAAATTATAAGAATGTGATAATATATTGAAAACAAAATTGCTGGTACTTCAAGAAGGAAAATTTCATTTTTAAATACTGGATGAAAATTTAAAAAATGTTAAAAGAATAAATATTTAACGAAAAAGAATTATAATATTTTGCAAGAAGAAAGGAAAAAGTTATAGGATAATTTATATTAAAAATTTAATGTATCAAGGAGAGATGGAAATTTTAATTTAAATGTAAAGATTTTAAAAATAATAAGAGTAAGAATAATTTTGTATTTTGTCTCAGGAAATTTTTTTTGAATAAAAAAATAAAAGTAGTAATTCTTGGAGAATCATAAAAAAACTATAAAGAAAAATAGAAAAAAGCAGTAAACAAATAATCAAAGCTAAAATTAAGAAAATTAATTTGAGATGCTTTAGAAAGAAAATCTTAACCCTAACATAATATTTAAGTTTAGGTCTCTCCATAAAAGAAATCGAATGGGTGCTTTATAATTTAAAATAATCTTATCTAAAAAATTTAAAATAATATACAAAAATCTCTTATATTTAAATTATCATACTAGCTATTATTTTAGTTGTTTTAGATAATCAAGATTTAAATTTCAAATAAAAAAAATTTGATTAATTTTTATTTAAAAATTTAAAATAATATAAAATTTATTTTTCTCATTTTATTTAAAAGTACAATATTTTCTTTCTATAGCTTAGAAAATAAACTTTAAAAAATTAGTAAATATAAACATGAAAATAAGAATATTATTAAAAAGCATATCAAGTTATTTTAAATACTTATTCTAATCTTATTTTAATTAATTAAAATTTTTTCTTTTCTTTTGATATGCTATTTGAAAATAAATTTTAAGATCAAGTTCATAAAAATTATTAGAATTATCGGAATAATTTAATAATATTTGTTTTTAAATTTTAATTTAAAACTTATATATCTTAATATGAAATTAATTTCATTTCATTTTGAAATTTTCTTGACTATTTCTGCTTCCAAAGTATTTATATTAACTCTTATGATATGATAATAACCTTTTTAACATGATTATCACATAAAAGCATAAACGAAATTATTTTTCATTTTTACCTCTGTTCCGCAAATACATTCTATTGGAATTTAACCCTATTTTCACTCACTTCCTTCTCTTTTAAATATTTTATTTGATTAATTTTTTTAAGAATTACCTCCAAATATTAGAAAAGGATCTAAATTAACTGCAGTTAGAGAAATTTCATGAGGAAGGCTAAAATTATGTTAATTTCATTCATCTTAGTTAATATTATATTTTAAAATTTAATTTGTATATGTTTTATCTTTTTTTCCTCCAATTAAATAAATATATTATTCTTTTTTGTCTGTTACAAGATTTATATCAAAAATTTCATAAGGTAACTCTTAAAGATATCTTCATTTTACTTTACTTTCTAAATTTAAACATTCTACCGAGTTCAAAGGAAGTTTTGTATTTCCAATTCCTCCAACAGCATAAATTGTTCCTTTTGCTACTACAATTCCTAAAGCGAATCTATTATCATTCATATCAGGTAATTACTTGCATCTACCATCTTATTCAATCTACCAGCTTGTTTTAACAACTTAATTTTTGGATTTTCCTCCTACTAAATAAAATTGATTATTATATTCAAGACTTTTGAAATGATCAACTTCCTCTATCTATAAGTTTATTAATTTATATTCTTCATTATCTATATTAAATAAATGAATGCTCTTCCCATTAAATTGAACTCGATGAATATAATTTTATTTCACGCTATTTATTTTATTTTATATGACTTAATCTTCTAATCTATTTTATGATATATTTTAATTTTATAAGTAATTATTTTAAATTAATTTTCTTTAGTCTTAAATACTCTTAGTTTAGGAGTAAAATTATAATTGAAAACATTATTACAGCTATGGAAGCAATTTTTATTATTAAAAGCTAAACTACTATATTTAATAATCTCCTTTCTATTAAAGTGTTTTTAAATTCTCAAAATTTTAATTTTCTTCTGTATAATAAGGTTAATATTAAAGACTTAGCTTCTTAATCTCTTTTTATTTTTCTAGTATAACTAGTTTTTTACTAAGATCTTCTAATGTTCGTTAAATTTAAAGATGAATCTATTTAATTTAAGCAAAATATATTAGATTCAGAAGTTATAAAACTTCTTTAGTAATGGATGATTATAGACGAATTAATGTCTTTCTTATTTCCTTAAATCTACTAACTTGGAGTTATATAAGTTCTATTTCTTTATTTATTAATTAAGTTTAATTATAATATTGCTATATTTAATTTATCATCTATTCATTTTTTTATAATTTGCTTGGATGAACATTATTCGTTGAATTACAAACAGGACATCTATACTAGCTCTGCTTTCGAAATTCGTTTATTAAGCAAATTTAGCACATTGAATGCTAGCAAGGTAATAAAAATGGAATAGTTAATTAAATGTCGAATTCATTTAGACATAAACGACATTAATTACTCTGCTACATCTTTATTATCTAAAAAAAGAGTAATATATACTTAAGTATTTTAATGAAAATTAAAACTAATAAATAACTTTATACTCATAATAATTAAATTTCTTAAAGCTTATATTTAATTTAAATGCTTTCAATAATTAATACATCTTGCAAATTAATAAAATATTTTTTAAATATCTCATAATCTAAATTTTATTACTGCTTTGTTTCTAAATAATAATAGAAGCTTTTAGTTTTTGTTTCTTTTTAAATTATATAATCTTATAAATGAAATTTATTGAAATTACCAAGATTAATAAGTTATCAAAGTCAAAGTATGCTTGAAAGTGTCTCTAATCAATTAATTTTAACTATAAGAGTTAGGGTCATCTTTAATTGAGGAAATGTTTCCTCAAATTAAAGAAAATAAAAATTTTTATATTAAATACTCAACTGCACATGTCTTCATCTGAATCAATTTCAAACTGAGATAATTCTTCTTTCTCTTCATCAAGTTAATAGAATTGTTCTTCCATCTTCTTGTAAATTTTCTCCATCTTCTCTAAACAATTCTAAGGTCACTGCTGCCCTTTTAAAGCTATTTATTCTGTTACTATTAATTATCAAGATCCTGTTTGAGTAATGTCACACTTGAATCATCTAATACCAGCTTCTTTCTGTAAATACCTCCAAAGTAGTTACAATATAGCCTCCTCGATGTTCCAAATTCTTTTCGGTGCTTCTCAGCCACTCTTCTTCACTTCGGACATTACCTCCAAAAATTTTCAGCCTTTTGACAACAATAGTAACATTTTATTAAGGTCTTGAATTAAAATTTTTATTCTGTTTACATTTTTTAAATTTCCAACCTTATCTGTTTGAGGTTATTTTCTTTGATTTTTAATCGAATTTCTTCTTTAATTTTCTATGTATTTGCTTCTAGGTCTTTTTATATTTTTACAAATTTGGAAGTTAAGACTTCAATTTAAAATTAAACTTAACTTACCTAGCCTTAATCTTCTTTTTTTTATCTTACAAAAGAAACCGAAGATTCTAGTTTTCCGCCTTCAGGATCTATATTTCGGTATTCATTTTCTCAATTAATGAATAAAGCTAAATAATATCTTGCTCATAGGGTTTCTCAAGTTTTTAAATTTGCTAGGAAATTCAGTATTTTCCAATCCTTAGCAGGAGTAGATTTATCTTTTTTGAATTCTTGGTTCTTGTTAGTTAACTGAGACTTAAAATTAATCTTTTAGGTTAGATTTTAAGATTTAGATTCCCGGGCTTTTTTCCATTTTTTTCTGAAACTATCTCTAAATTCGCTTTTATATCTAGCTTGCTCCTAAATATATTTTTACTCTTTTATCGTCCAATATTTAGTCGGTTGCATAAAGAGATGCAAACATATTCTATATCAGTAAACATTATTCCAATGTAATCTTAAAAAAATTGAAAATTTCTTCTAAGCAGGTTTCACCCAAATCAAATTACGATCAGCAAAATATACTCTAAGAACTCAAAGTTATGCAATACGAGAATTTTAAACTTTTAAGAAATGTATAGGAGTTAGAAGGAAAAATCGCATACCAATATCTAAAACATAAATATTAAAGAATGAAAATTACCGACCATTCAATCTGAGAATTGAGTAAATAGAATCCAAATTCAACTAATTAGAGGAATCATTTGTTGTTTATTTCTAAAAAATAAAATAACAGATGATTCCATAGATGTGGAACTGAATCCTCAACTAGAAAAAATTCCGATAGTAAAAAATAAAAATTAATGCTGTTATTGTAAGAAATATATTTACTTTTTAAGATATTGCTGAAAATTTTTATAAAAATAAAAACATGAAAACTTTAAGTTATGGAGATCCACAAATAATCTAAACTGCACTCATGAAGGTTTACTATACAGAAAAAGATGTGCATAGAGAATGAAAATTTGAAGGACATCGCATTTGCTCAATAAAGAAGAAATTTGAATATATTTGGAACCGAGCTCGATTGAAGCAAGATACCTTTTATTAAAATGGTTAACGGAATACTAAAAGATATGTATTCTAAGAAGAAGAATCCTTATTTACTGTTCTGTGGTGAAATCAGAAATTTACGATGCAGAATATTTTTTAGCCTTTTTCCTAAACTTTTCTTCAAAAATATGAGTATCAAGTTGATTGGCAATTTCTTACCGATTTTTCCCTAGACATAGAGTTTCTAGGATACAATTTTTTCAACTTTTTTGGAGATAGATAGCTTTTTATACTCCTTCCATATTTAAAACTTAACTTAAGAATATTTTTTCAAGTATGAATACTGAATGAAATATTTAAATATTACATATATTAAATTTTTATCTTTTTTTTAATAATAATTTTATATAATCGTAATACAGTTTAAATCTAATAAAATTAGAAAGATTAAACTAGATTTTTAACATAAAAATAAATTTTTTTCTTAATAAAGCAATTTGATAAAATGACTTATAAAATCTTTATTATTATTATTTAAAAAGTGACAAGACAAATAAAAATTACTTTTACGTATCCTTTTTTCCACTACTGAACTAATTTCTTTTTATATTAAAATTTTTATTCTTGATAATTTACTATTTAATTGTTTTCTAGCCACTTCGATATTAATGTAATATTATAAATTTTTTTTGCATAAGTTCTTATGTATCAATGCATTATAAAAAAACCAATTTTCTTTTTTGCTTTTAGTTTAATTAAAAAAATTTAATTTTTATCATTTAATTATATCCAATATTTTAATAAGTAAATATGAGCTTTAAATCAATTATCTCATAAATTTTTGTATTAAAAAAATTAAATAGGTTATAAAGAAAAATAGTGTCTGTTATTATACAAAAAGTTGCGTTCCAACGAGGTACTACGCGCTCTATAATCAAATTTATCTATTTATTATAAATAATTTTTATATATTTAAATTGCTAACTTTAGATACGATAATGGAAAGTATGAAAATATTATCATAAAATATATACATTTATTTGTATTTTGTAATGCCAATTTATTAATTTAAGTAAATTAATAATTCTGTATAATAATAATAATAATTAACTTAAAGTTAAAAAGTCTTGCAATACCTGGAATCTCAACCAGTTTCTTGCTGCCATTTTTTTAACGTGGATGGATACTACGACCAAGTTTTTTACGTGGGAGGTAACCACTAAAAATCTTCCGAGTTTCCAGCAAATATTTTTCTTTTGTAGAATCCGACTTCAGTAATTCATAGCCTATTAAGAGTCTTTCACGTTCTTAATTGTTCTTTTAATTATATTTATTTTCAGCCACCACAATTTTTTAATAAATGTCATCTTGACTTGCAATACCAACATTATTTGGTTTATCTTTTCAAAGGTTTTTTCTAAAATACTTTTTTTCAAGCTGATTTATTCGTTTTATTAAATCTTATTCAATATTTTCATTTTTCTATTTTTCTGCAACATCTTTTTAAATTAATTCCTTTTCAATGGTCATGTCTTGATTTTGTTTAAGGTTCGTTTGAGACTATTAGTATAATTATTGTTCCGTTACTAAATTATTCTGGATTAACTGACGTCTAATTATTAACAATTCATTATCTTGATCATCTATGAAGTTCATTAATTCTCTGATTTTTTCTCCTTGGTTGTAAATTATTTCTTGATACTCAGAAATTTTATTTTTCATTCAATCGAGCTATAAAAAAACTTCTGAATTCTCTCCAATCTTACCTGGATTATTCTGAGCTGTTCCTATCATAATTTTACCTTCTGATGAGGAGCTCGATTTTTCTTCTAGTTTTTGTTATTTAAGTAATTGTTTCGCCGCTTTCCTTTTTGTGTTTCTAGTTAAGTTTTTGGAAAGGCGAATAGTCTGTTCCATTTTTTTTCTAATAATTATTAATAATTCTTTAATAAAATGAATTTAATTGGTCAAAGATAAAGTTAAAATTTTTTAGCTCTATAAAATATATTATTTTAATATTCTGTAACCATTGAAACAAATTTTATAGGATATAAAGGCTTTATCAAAATTAAATTCTGCTCCTCTTTTTAATTACCAAAATAAAAAAATAAAAAATAGATAGAAAATCAATAATATCCGCTAATTTATGTTGCAATGCTACTTATTGCAATTTCCATTTTATAATTAGGTATTAAAAAGGTATAATTAAATAAATAGCTTTACTTTTTATTATTTAATATACAAATTAAATAAAAAATCATTAATATGTAAATCAACTTTATGTTATCTTAAAACAAGTATAAATAGTTGAAAAATTAAATCTACTTATAAAATAATGTTTTGCATTTCTAAATATAAGTATTAATTTCAATATCAACTTATATTTTATTTATCAAATATCTTTAAAATAATTTATATTTATTATCATTTATAAATAATTCTATTATATAGAAGAAAATATTATAGAAAGAGTTATAAAACACTTTTTTCAATTTAAATAATATTAAAAAAATTTAGAAAATTATAATTGTTTGCAAATATATTTTAAATTATTTTATGATAAAAACTGAATAATTATTTATACTCCTTATAATTAGAAAAAATTTTAAATTAAATTTTATTTTAAATAATGATGACTGAACATTTTTTATATTGTAATCGATAAAAAAAATAAAACAAGAGTTAATTTTTTGCGTATTCTAACTTAAGTAATGCATTTTATTAAATTTATATTATTATTTATAAAATTATTATTTTTTAAATAATTAAACTTATTATTATTGTTAATTCATTAATTCAAAAAAAAGCATACAAAATAGAAACATTATCTTATAGATTTTTCATTTTATTAAAAAAATTATTTTTTCCTTAAAAATTAAAAAGAACTTCATAAAGTTATTTATAGTTATTAATAGAAATTATATTTTTAAATCAGTAAACATTTATAAAGTTATAGGTTTAAACTATGATATTGATTGAAATATATTTTAAACTAAATAAATGTCTTTAAATAAAAAGAAAATCTATTATATTTATGACAATAATAAATGCTATAAGAAAAATTTAATTATCTTTAAAAATAAGTTTAACTATTTTTAATAATTGTAATTGCTTTTTTGATATCATTTATAAAATTTTATTTTTTTATAATCAAAATAAACTTAAATATTGAAGCAATTAATCTTTTCTCTTTATTTTATTTATCAAATTCAAAACATAAATCTACTAGATTACTCCACATATTAGCGCTTAAAAATTATGCTTAATTATACAAAAAAATTGAAATTCTTTTTTATTATAAAAGCTTTAAATATCTTTAAGGGATCTTACATATACTCCAATTATTTATATATCATAAGCAAAAAATTTTTATTTTTATCAAAAATAATAACAACTTTCTTAAGTAAAATTTAATTTTTACTCTAAATATAAAATTAATTTTTTTTAATAAAGTAAAAGCTTAAAAATTTAGGATACTTCAACTTTAATTTTAAATACTGATTTTAATGCTCTTATAAAATATTATTTTTAAACTTAAATAACCTTCATTCAATTCCATAATTTTGGTAATATATCTTTAATGAATTTTAGTACTTATAATATGCATTATATTTTATTAGAACTTAAGATTTAATTTTAATCCAAATAAATTATAATTAAATATTTTAAATTTAATAAATATTTTTCTTAATAGTACTTAAAGAAGATCATACTATAAAATTAATTTACAAAAATATATTCTAAACTAAATTTTAAGTAAGAAACTTTTTTACTTTTCTGTTTAAAAATATTTTAGAAAAAAATATTTTGGGAATTAAATATTCCTTAAGATAAAAAATTTACCTTATAAGCTTTAGAAATAGAAATTATAAAAAAATGTAATTTAAAGAAAAATGATACCTTAAAGAAAAATAAATAATTTATTTTCAAATATTAAAAGAATATTTGAATGATTATAAAAGAATTTTTAGAAAAAGAAAAAGCAAAAAATAAAAAAATAAAAGATAAATTATAGCAAGAATAATTAAATCTGATGAGATCAACATTATAATTTAAAAAACATTGAAAACATTTATTAATGTCTATAATTGAAGGAAGCAACTCTTGCAGTTATAGATTTCAAAAAAATCTTTAGTTTAAAAATTTAAATGAAAAGTTATAAAAATATATTAAAATTCAAAAAAGCACAAATTTATTAATTATTAATTATTATTTAATAATATTTTAGAAAATCTAATTCAATCTGTTTTTTCTCTCTAAGAAGAACAAATTTAAGAAATTTTAAGCGAGCTTAATAGAATAAAAATTGAGAATAAAAAAACTTGCTTTAAATTTTTTTAATAAGAGACAGTAAACTAAAGAATTAGTAATAAATATCTTGTCTGATTATTTCTATAGTAAAATTTGAAGGAAAATAAATTAAAATTCGAACCCTTAAATGTTCTAAAATATTTCACAGAGATCGAACATCAAATCCAAACTTGCAAAAAAATGAATTTAATAGATACTGATTTTGCAAAAAATAATTAGTTAGAAACTACAAAATTTTTAAAAAGAAAATAAAGAATAGAGTAAACAAAACTGTTTAAAATATTATGAAAAATTTATTTTTCACTAAATGACAAACTATGAAGAAAGCAATTAAAAGGACATGCAGATAAAATAAATAGTAATAGATAAAATAAAACTCAAACAATTCAAATGGAGATTAATAAATCTAAAGAGCACGAATATTTGAAAAATGAATAAAAAGATCTAGAAGTTTCCAAGCACCTATTGCAATTAAATATAGTCACAAACAAAATGAACGAAGCTTATAGACATAAATTTCAAGAGGTTAACTTTCTGTATGAAATCCCTATAGCTATCTATCATTTATATTTTTTAATATTGTTATTATTATATTTTTAATCAACTCAAATTGTTATCATAGTTTTCCATTAAAAAATGTCTTGGCTACTAAAAGGACTTTTTCTGCCAAATCGGTGAAGAAGGAGGAAGAAAGTAGATTAACTTGCTCTTGAACTATCTGAGCTGCTACAAGAGGTCTAGCTTCTTAGGTCCGAAAACACCCAAATGCAGTGGAGATATACTGGTTTAAATTCGAAAGATCAATTAGTCGAGATTTATTTGAGGAGGGAAGTTTAGAGATTACTGTGAGAACTTAGATTAGCAAAAAAAGATTATATAATCTTAGAGTAGCAATCTGGAGCAAGGAGTTTTTTTGCAGCATAATAAAAGCATTTAATGGTATCCTCCAGCTAAATTTAGTCATTAAAATCAATAAAGTTGGAATAAAAGTGTCCTTCATAGTATCTAAATCAACTTCTCGAGAGCCAGTAAAGCTATTCGAAAAATTTATGCTTCTACTGTGGTAGTGGTTGGTATCTCTACAGAAACTGTAAAGCATTCCTTTCATAATAAAGATATTACTGTCAGTAATTTAAGAGCGATAAAGTAAATATCAAAAGGCCGAAAAGGAAGGAATCAAGCTAGAATCTCTATTAAAGGTAACGCCTCTTCTTCGACCCTTTTGGGAGGATTTACGAAAATTGCTTGAACTAGGGTAAAAAGATTAAAAATAACTCTTTAGCACAAGATATGGAGAGGAAACTGAATGTGGAATAAAGTTTCAGTAGCATATAAGAATATCAAACTAATGGTTACAAAAAAAATTTTCAAAGAAGATATGGATGTAAAAAAAGAGATTTTATGAAGTCAAACACATTACTTTTAAAAATGATTATATAACTTCCATTTTATAAAAGTAACTATAATTTATATAAAAATTTAAGTTATTAATTTTAGTTCATTTAAAATCTATTAAAAATTTTACGTTATTTACATTTTTAATAATTTGAAATATATAAAAATAAAATCTAATTTCAAAAGATCTTTTTCCTTTAATTATTTTAGATAATAAAAAAATCATGTGAGTTGTTTAAAATAATTTACTTATACAATCTCATTAAATAGTTTTGCTTTAATCATATTTAAATTTTTTCTTTCAGTAATTTTGTTAAAATAAAACTTTTTAAGTTTTATTTTATCATCACTTTATATTTTCCCGAAAAATGTTGTTTCTTTAGTTTTTTTAGAAAAATTTTGTTTTGTATAGAGCTTTAAAATTTTAATTTTAATTATTAATATTATACATATATAAAATGGAAAATTATTTGTAAAAATCTCTTCTCAAAAGGATTCATCTTAGTCAAGCTACGATTAATAAAAAATACTCTAAGTTATGCAATTAGAAAATTTAAAACTTTTAAGAACTGTACAAGAACTCTAAAGAAAAATTGAACACCTAATGATTAACTCATAAGAAAAAAAATTGAAAATAAATAGCTAGGAATTATCAGGATAGAATAATTAGAAACAAAATTTAATCAATTCGCAGAGTTAACTGAAAGCATATTTCTCTAAAAAATTTCGACGAATGATACGATGGATATAGAGCAACAGCTTACAACAAATTATATTCCCTATTGAAAAATAATGTGATGTTGATACTGCAAGCGATCAGGGCACAAATTTAGAAGCTGCTTCCAATTCTAATAAAAATAAATGAAATTTGTAGAAAATTAATAGGAAAATATTTTCAGGATTTATTGCTATCAAGAAGGTAAGTTCTACAGGAAAAATAATCCAGCTAAACAAAGGAGCTCCAAATATATAGCATGAAATAAGCGAATTTAATAAGTAATGAATGGGAGGCGATCTATTGGAAACTATCAGAAAAAAACAAATTAAAAATTCTTAGAACTTAATATAAGCAAGATTCAAGCAAATATGAAATTTCTTTTATTTAACACTAAACTTTTGATTTGTGATTAACCAAATAAAGGTGAAACCACGTAAATTAATTAATTCATTCGTTCATAATTTATTTTATAAGTTTAAGAAATTATGAAATCTATTTATTTTAGCATCCTTTTAGTACCGCTTGTATTAAATTTATAAGTATTTAAAGACGAAAACCCTAAAATATAAATTATCTATATTTAAATTTTAAGGTCCACTCAGAATTTACAGCAAATTAAAAAAATGGATGGTATTAAAAATATTTTTATATTTAAATAAAAAAGAAAATTATATAATTTCTTATATAAATACTAGCTTTCATAAAATAAAAATATTACTAATTAATAAAATGTAATTTTAACTAAAGTGTAGCTCTTGTTAAATTGACTTCGATGATGAATTAGGAATTCCTTTTCTGCTACCTTGTAATCATTCAATCTGTTAACCTTGCTTAACTGGAGATTTTAGAAGATAGAATCAAAACAAATGTTCTATATGCTAGAAAGTATCAAGTGTTCATCCTAATAAATTACTTAAAAATGAATAAATTATTTAAAAAATACAGTAAAGAACATAAAAATTATAACAGATAGCAACTAATTTAGAGTCTCTTCGCTTTTACAAGCTTAATTTAAAGTAGATAATGTAGAAAATTATTTAATCATAGTCTTCATTTATTTTTGAAGTCATAAGTCTCATTAATAAAAGTTAATTTGCATTAAAGAATTAAATATTTATTGATATTTCTTTAAAGGTGCATGAGATGAATAATTTGATAAAAGTATTGGAATAATATAAAGAGTAGAAAAGTTTCAAGCAAATAGAAATTTTAGAAGAGAAATAATATTCTTAACTAGAGTAAATTTTAAAAGAACTATAACATAAAGGAAATTAATAAATATAGAATTTAGAAAAATAAAAAGAAATTATTTTATATTCAATAAAAGAGCTATTTTCATTATCAGCTAATTAGGAAGTAGAATAATTTAAGTAAATTGTGGATAGATTTATTTAAGTCCAAAAAATTGAGGAATAATAAGCATAAATATAAAAAAATAAAAATATAATTTAATAAGAAAATAAATCAAACTTTATTCATAGATTTTATTCTAGTAATTAAAATCTTCATTTATTTGATGTTAAAACAGAATAATATAAGTTAGTGAAAATATAATAAAATATTCCATTATATTCAGGAAGTGTAGATTATAATAATAAAATATATTTAGTAGGTGGAAAAATTAATAACTAAGTTATAAATACTGTATGATAAGTAGAATATAATGGAGAATGCTAATAATTAAGTAATTTAAATATTGAAAGATACGCTACTGGTATAGCAGCTGCTTAAGAAATGATCTTTGCAGTAGGTGGAAAGGGTATAAATAAAAAAGCATTAAGTTCAGTAGAATGTTTGAAACTTGAAAAATAAAATAATTGAAAATTATGTTAACAATTTCCATATAGAATTAATAATTAAAATCTTGTAACTGATAAATAATAAGAAAATATTTATTCTTTTGGGGGTAAAAAATAAGGAAATTAAAATATAAATTCCATTATAAAATACAATATATAACGAGATGAATGAAACAATTTTGATTTTAATTTGCCTTAAAGTTTATCATGTATTGCAGTATGTTTGGAACCTATGCTAATATTTGGAGGTAATTATGAACATAATAAGTAATAAAATAAAATATATAAAAGAGAAAACTAAGAATGATATCAAGGTAATCTACCAGAAATATGTAATTGCATGACAGGAGTTAAATAAAATAAAAATTTTGCTTATGCTTTTATGTGGTCATAAAACTAATAAAATTGCTTATTGCTATTGAAAGTAAATATAAATACTTTAGAATCTGAAATAATAAGAAAAGTACAAGGATGAATTTTTAGATTTAACTTTTTAATTTCATTTAATTTTTAAAGATTATTATATAAATAATACTCTTACACTATATCTTTAGTACGCAGAGTCTCTAAAAGAATAAATTAAAATTTTTTTTTAACCATAATAAGCATTCTCAAAATAATGATTAAATTTATTTAGCATACTTATATATTAAATAAAGATATTATTATTACTAAATTATACAAAACTTTTAGAATTTTAAGAAACATTTTATTTATAATTTTATTATTTATTCAACATTTTACCTTTTGCATATAATTTTAGAATTAAATAATCATATCAATAGACTTTTTATAAATATTACTAGATTAATACTAAAAATTTAATTACAAGTATAAATAGAAGATTATTATTTTATATATAATTAGTGTAGATTAAAGCAATTAAAAATCTTTATTACAATAAGTTATTTAAATTTCTCATTAAATAGTTTTTGATAATAGTAAACATTAGTTATAAACCTTTAATTCTTACTTAGTTTATTTTTTCCTTTTTTAATTATTTATTTAGTTATATTAAATAAAGTAAATTAGCTTAATTATTTTTTATTTAATTATATCTAGTTTTACATTAAAAAATTTTAAGCAAGACTCTTTCGCAGATGAAAAATTCACTTGCTCTGTTTATGTTGGCTACCACAATATAAATTTCAGATGTTGATAAAATGGCATGTTGGAGTCAGGTTTTAAACTTTTTAGGTACATATTTCAGCGTAAATCCATTAGTTAGATATTTGCTAAAGTAAAGGAACTTCTGCTTGGTAAGAAATTCAAGAAGCACAAGGGTCAATTAAAAAAGGGCTATAGTAGGCTGTTTATCTTGAGATATACTAAGTTTTAGTAAATATTTTTAATTAGAGAACTTTGATAATTTTATTAAGGAGGATTCAGATAGTTAATTGATAACTTTATTATATTATATATATTTTAAATAGGATGGAAAGCCCTTTCCTTCGGATGCTGCTAGGAGCCCCATCAAGTTAAATATAAATGAGAGCGGACAGAGGATAAATTGGAGAAAGAGAAGCCAATAAAAGAGAAGGAATAGTCTAAAAGTTGGAGAACTCTGAATGCCAGGAGAAAACTTTCAACATCATAGGTCGGGGAAAGATGTACCCGTAATCGCATATTGCATCTATGCTTTGGAAGGAAAAATTACAGGGACGTATTGCAGGAAGAGAAAACAAGGATAGAGAGACCCATAAAATTTCGTTTTTCGAAATTAAATAAAATTAATTTGAAGAGCTGCACACCGACGAGAGTGCTACGCGCTCTATAATCCAATTTATTTATAAAATATAAAAAATGGCACCTAAGAAATAATTCTCTCTTTGCTCATTCGTTAAAAAAGAATAATAATCTAATCTAACTAAGTAAGAGTCTAAATAAACTTTAGAAATATAATCTAAGGAAGCATACGCATAATCGGTGCAACAACGAATAACTAATATATAATACGAAGTAACAAAGACAAAAGATAGAAAAACTATGAAAATAAGCTAGAAAAATTGATTGAATAACTAGAACTATAATTTCCATATAAGGAAGAAACTTTTAATAATATTTAATCATAAATAGCAATAAAAATAGAATAGATTGATATAATTCAATGAATTCCTCAAATGTTTTAATTCCAATTCTCTTAGTTTTAATATCAATTAAAACAACTTTTAGAAAGGTAAGAAAAATGACAAGAAATAATTAAAAAACAATAAGATTAGTAATCAAGCATTCCATTGGAAGTTGAATCTGAATAATAAAAAGAAGATGCAAACAAAATGAATTTATATGGTAGAAAGATTAGGTGTTAAATTTTTTAGAAGTACCATTGCTAAGAAATATGCTGAAATAGGATTTAAATTGAAAGAATTAATAGGAAATAAATATTGAAGATCTTTTCTGCTTTTGGCCAACAAGGACAGGTCTATTATATAGAAAAAAAATTTTATGACTCAAGAATATAAGAAAAGAATAACAATTGAAGAAGAAACCAGAAGGATAAATGGATCTTGGGAGAAGATAAGTATGGCGAATTTACGAAGTTTTATGCAATTCTTTAGTTTAGGAAAGAGCAGTATCAAATGAGAATAAGCTGTGAAGTACTCTTCTTAGACTATAAATTTAAATTTATCATTTTATTTTATATTAAGAAAAAATGGATATCAGTTGCGGTCGAGAGAACTAATAAGTAATCTGATGCAGTGTATACTGCATTGCGAGTAATCTCGCACTAAATGCCACCACAGGGAAGGATGAACAAGCTAGGAAGAACGAGCCTAACTTATCTGAGGGTTCTCGCTAGCAATAGGAAAGTTTGACTGACGGGCCTACTGATAATTTAACTATTAATTCTTATTTAGACCTTATTCAAGAAGAATGGAGCATTTGGTTCAAGATACGAGAATAATTTTTAATAAGTATATTCCTCATTTGGAGAAGCTGATATGACTTATTGGAAGTTTAGAATAAGAGCAAGAAGTATGAAACATCTTTTTAATATTAAATATTAATGTTGAGAGAGATGCGCGACAACAAGGTACTACGCTCTAAAATCATATTTATTTAATTATTATTTATTCAAATTTAGAGAATTGGAATTAAAAAATTTGAGGAATTCATTGAATTATTTATCAATCTATTCTATTTTTATTGCTATTTATGATTAAATATTATTAAAAGTTTCTTCCTTATATGGAAATTATAGTTCTAGTTATTCAATCAATTTTTCTAGCTTATTTTCTAGTTTTTCTATTTTTTGTCTTTGTTAATTCGTATTAAATATTAATTATTCATTGTTGTCCCGATTATGCGTATGCTTTCTTAGATTATATTTCTAAAGTTTATTTAGACTCTTACTTAGTTAGATTAGATTATTATTCTTTTTTAACGAATGAGCAAAGAGAGAATTATTTCTTAGGTGCCTTTTTTTATATTGATAAATAGATTTTATAAATAATAAAATTGAGAAAAAAATATACTTGATTTCAGAAAAAAAATTGTCATTCCAAGGAAATAGAAAAATGGAACGCTACAGAACTAACAGGAGACATAAAACTACAGAAAAAGACCTATGAGACAATAAAACCTACCTCAAAGCTAAAGTCGAGGAAACAGACGAAGTCCACTTTACACCAGGAGGTCTCAGAATTAAATTCTCTAGACAAATGAGTATGGAACAGCTTATCAAGATGGTGTTGAACCTAAGGGCAAGATTACTTAGCTTCGCAAAGAAAACATTAAGCTTACAGAGTAGATAGGCCTCGATCTTTAAAATATACTTGACTTGAGATCGGCTAATTAGGAGAGGAAGATTGCGCTTTATGGACCTACCATAGAGAATAGTTCAATTAGATAAACTTCTAAGTATAGAAGATTAAAGATTAAAGCCAGTATATTGAAAGCATCCTATAGAGTTAGAAGAATCACTAAAATTAAAAAAATTATTGAACCAAAAACTGGGAGATGAAGTAAAAGAAGTAAAGAAGATAATACAACAAGAAAAAGAATTAGAAAATAATGTTTTTTTAGCAACACAGACTTGAGCAAGAACTACCTGAAAATTTTTATATTTAAAATCAATATTGAATACAGAAAAAAAGAAGAGAGAATATTTTTTCAATAAAATGGAGAGTTTATAGTAGAAATTGACACAAATACAAGTAGGCAAGAAATATATCGACCAAACCAAATTTTCCAGATCGAGGGTTTATAGACTTGAAAATATATTTTAAGTAGCAGTATACTGCTACTAAACAATTTTAATCCTAAGAAAAATAAAAAAGTAACTTTCTATAAATCTTTAATTAATTTCCTTCTTAGTCATTTATTTTAATTTATACTAATAATTTTAATTTTATTCACTTATGACTTTATTTTAAGCTTTATTTCGTTCTTTAATGATTTTAATAAGTATTAATTTTTTTAATTTAATTAACTTATTTAAATAATGTACTTTTAAATATTTTTATTATAAAATCTCAAGTGAAATTTATTCTGAAAAGTTATTTCTTATTAAATAAAAGATTAAATCAAATTAAATTAAAAGGTTTCTAGGAAAATAAAACGTAAAAGCTTCTCTCCCCCTGAGAAGCGATCAAGTCTCCGGCTTATTTAGTTTAAAACAGATTCAATTCTATGTATAGGTTAAGTTTATTTATTAAGTTTCTTCTTACATATTTTTTCATTCTATTTGGGTAAAAGATAGTAAGGTATTTACAAATCTTCTTGCAAATAATATTATTTTACTTTCAGTTTTTCCAGAGATGTAATATGCTATTACAGAAGCAGTATTTCTATCTGAAAGTTTTTGCTCTTGTTTAAACTCTTTCCATCTTCATTAGGTATACTTAGTTTATCAATTAGGATTTACATTAATCCATTTTATGTAAGATTATTTCTATTTTCTTCGCTCTTTTATCTTAGTCTAAATTTATCTTTCTTGTTTCATAAAGTCTTTTTCGCTTGTTGTCGAATTACTCATATATTTGGCCTAGTTCTTCTATCTTACTTCATATTAATCTTTGGAATAGTGCATTAAGTCAATTTAAGTCTGTATCGTAAAAGTCGATTTCATGATGGAGTTATTCCAATTTTTTTTAGTTCTACGAAAAATCTTATTAATCAAAAATCATTTTTTATCTTTCTGATTTAAGTCCATTCCAAGGACTTATTCTTTTGCTAGGGCACTTCAATCGTCATTTGCAGTAAATTTTCTTACACTAATCTCTTTTCCGTTATTTTTTGCTTTTTCGGTTGTTCTTCAATTTAAGATGTCGAAAGGTGCTAATATTTTCCTGTCTGACTTGGAGGAATGGATGGAAGAATCGATTGTTTAATGTCTCTTCTGTTTTTTTCTCTACTCTTTTATTTTTAATTAAAAAGATTGGTCTAAATTAAGCTAGGACTTGATCTAAAAAGGAGATTATTGGTTTTTTCTCAAGCACTGAGAAGGTAGTGAAAAAACTCTTCTTAAAGCTGACCATTTTATATTATGACTAAATAAAATATAAAATAAATTAAATAGTTTTCCTTTTTTAAATATATTTTAATGATATTCCATTTAAATTAACTTGCTTTATAAATAATTTCTCATGTAACATTTATAAATTTGTATATTCTAAATCTAAATATATAAGTTGATTGATATTAAATCAATCTATATTTAATAATTTATATATTTAACTATATGATTTAGTTTAGCATTTTAATTTAATATTTCAAAATGCATGAAATCTTTATTTTAGCTTAATCAAGAATTAATTAATTTCTACTAAGCATATTTTTAAATAGAATTTTTATGTTTTGTCTACAATTTATTTAGCATATTTTTAGCATCTATTATATTTAAAATTTTAAATATATCAAATATTGAAATAAAGTTAAGACTTTATACAAATAAATGTTTAACGCTTTTTTTTCATAATTAATAGATTTTTCCAAAATTAGTAAATTTAATTTGTATAATGAATTTAACAATAATAAATAAGGAATAAAATATTCCTTTTTTAAATATAAAAAGGTTTAAATAAAACTATTTATGCTTATCTTTTAATATTATATTATAAGTATAAATTAATAGCTTTTAAATTTATATAGGAATGTATACAAATATAAGATGCTAAAGTTAAAAAACTCTTATTATTTATTAATTCCAATTATAATATTTATCTATTTAAATTAATATTTTTAGTTCTATAAAAGTATTATATTTAGCTTTCTGAAAATGTAACAATAATTACATAAAAATCTAGATTTCATTAGTAAATATTATTAATAAATTATAAATAAAAAATACAAAAATAAAATAGATAATAGATATAAGGAAATAATCCATTTTATGAAAAATATATATTATAGTTTTAATTGCTTGTAGATAAACTTTAACAGTGCTATATTAACAATTACAATAAAAATTATATTTTTACCATAAAAAAATAATTAAAATAAGCTTTATTTAAATTTAAATTTACCTATAAAGAAGCCGATTCAATTAACTAGAATATTTAAATATTAAATATTTTAAACATTTATTTATTTTTATTTTTAAATCCTAACTTTTGGATGTCATAATACAGTGATTTAATTTAATAAAAGAAAGGAATAAACAAATAAAATTTTTTATATAAAAAATGAGATAAAAATGAATTGAAATATCTTAAAATTATGATTTAAAACATCTAAAAGACAAAAAAACAAAATTTACTTACGCATTTTTTATCTGCTTCTAGACTGAAATAGATTTAATATATTAAAACTTTCTTATTATTAGATATTCATAATTGAAATCATTTTAATTTATTTTTATATTTAACCAAATAATATAAATTTAGTTCATGCATCGATTCTTATTTATCAATGCATCACAGAAAAATGAATTTTCTCAAATACTATATTTATTTTGTGGTAAATTGATTTATTTAATTTTTTTCATAAATTCTTATGTGTCAATGCATTAAAAAAATCAAATTTTATTATAAATTAAACATTTTAGCTTTTAGTAATTTAAAAATTTTTAATTTTTTTTTCTTAATTTTTTTTTTTTATTGCATCAATATCTCATTAACTTTTTGTTGATTAAATATTTTCTTTGAATATTAATAATTTATATGAAAAATAAAAAAGTTCTATACTTAATGGCAATATATTCCTTTTATTTATTACCAGATTAGTATTTATTCCTCTAATAATACAAAAATTTTATCCTTTAATTATTACTTTATAATAATTTAAAAAGCTTGATCTATAGCTAAAATTATACTAAAAATTTTAATACTAGATTGATTGATTTATATCTATTGCTATATATATATATTAATTATTTATGCCCTTTCATTATTCTCTAAATTGATATATAGTATATAAATACAATATATTTTTAAGATATAGACGAATAAATTTGAACTTTATATTTAGAACTATCTATACATTTCATTTTAATCAAAAAATTTATAATTTACTTAATTTTCCTCAAAAAGATATTAGTTAAAATGATAGCATTAATGTATTTTATTTAAGAATGTGTTTATTATAATATATTTGAATTTTAAGATTACATTTAAAGAAAATTAACAAAATATTTATTTTTCTTTTTGAGAAATGTTTTCAATTTAAATTAATCTATAATCTAGTTTGTAATTTTATTATTTAAATCCTAAGAATTATAATTTTAAACTTTATAATTTTAATTTAAATAAAATTTATCTTTTTATGTTATATTTTACAGTTTTTAAGTTGAATTTTCGATTAAATTTTAATATTTGCTACATATTTTATAACTGATAATATATAAAATACTTTTTTGATTTTAAATGTAAATTTATTATATTTTATTTTATAAATTTAAGAAATTATGAAAGATGTATGTTTATGCCATCCTTTTATTTCAGCTTTGTATTAAATTTATAAATATTTAAAGACGAAAACCCTAAAATATAAATTATCCATACTTAAATTTTAAGGTCCATTCAGAACAGGTACAACCTATGAGGAAATAGATTTTCTGCCTACATTTAGATTTCTTGAAGCTTGCAAGTCTTCATTAGAAAATCTCTTGCTATACTGGATTTTCTTAAAGTTTATCCTTCGACAGTGGTTACTTCTAATTGCCTTGCTGGATCACCAAGGAGTTACAAAGAAAAGAGATTTCCATCCTATTTAAAGTAAATGATATTAATATAGTTAAATATTATAAAGCATAACTTCAACCAAATTATAAAATCCTAAAATCAACATAATAGTTTTCGACTTGAAACACTATATTTCTAAAGAAAAAAAGAGTCTAAATTTTACATATAGTACTTATTAAAGGAAATTAACTAAAATGAAATACCATAAAAATATTATTCAAATAGAATAAATTTTATTTTATGCTATCTTTACTCAATTAAAATAAAATTAATATAAATTTAACTTAAAACTTTATAATAAATGCTTAAAAGGGAAGGACTTAATAAGTTAAATCTGTCATTAAAAAATATTTCTCAGTAAATTATTTGAAATATCTAGATAGAATTAAATAAGTAAACTTGTTAATATTAAAATCTTAAAGTTAATTAGTATAAACTGAACTTAATGACTAAGAAGGAAGGTAAATAAAGTTATTGAAAAGATTAGGATTTGGAAATGAATATAAAGAATTGAGACAAACGTATAGATTAAGTGAATTCTTATATAATAAATTGTTATATTTTTACTTTATTTTCATATTTATAATAAAACTGTTTTCTTACATCTCATTCACTAATTTACTTATTGCTCATATTTATCTTCTTCTTTTTCTACTGCTTCAATTTTGTCTATATTATTTTATCATTGTTGTATTTCACTATTTCACTCGATAATTTCAATTATTTTTCTAAATAATTTCGAGTGAAATTTTTTAATTCTAAAATTGATTCTTCTAAATGCTTTTATGTAGGAAAATTAAGATTAAGATAGCTTTGATTGCATGTTAATATCTTCACTAAATCATATCTTTTTAAATCTTGAAATTTCTAAATGAGATCTTGTAGAGTTTCACATGAATAAATATGTAAGAAGCTATTAAGTCTACATAGAGGCAAATCTCAGAGTGATTAATTTTGAAGTGTCTTTACTAAATATAATTTAAATTGAGAGGAATTATCTTTCAACTGAGATAAACTTAAACTTTGTACCTGGAAGTATCCCAGAGCAATGAACTAAGCAAGAATCCTGATAGGAACCAAGAAGAAAGAACTTGAGACATCAAGTATCACTAGATGAAAAACGTCAGACGATTAAATATCTAGATGTATCACTCCGACCATGTTCTATTAGGAGACAAAATTCCAAGAGAGTGATAGATTGGGGTAATCTTAAATGGGAAATTTTTACAACTTTATAAACTTAATTTAAAGAGCTGCGCACCAACGAGGTGCTCCGCACTCTATAATTCAATTTATTTATTATAAATCATACTAGAAATTATAACAAAATATTCTAAATTTGTATATAGAAACTATTTCTCTAATCATAAATTTATATATCTTAGTATATTTATAAATTTAAGATTGCCTTGTTTCATTATCAACATCTTTGAAGAAAAAATATGCAGTTTACATTGATCTCATCCTGTCTATAACATCTTTAAATAATTTTTCTTTTATTTTATCTTAAACTATATTCAATAATATTTTACGGTCTTCTATATTTTACATTTTTTTAAATATTAGACTATTTTCTCCAAAATTTTAAAGTATCTCAGTCTATCTTTGTCTTGTTAAATAGAAAAGAATATCAGAATTAAGATTTTTATACGTTTCATAATATGATCAAAAATATAGCTTCAAATACTTCATAGTTATGAAACACTCAAAAATTAAATAATTTTAGTCTATTAAGCTAGATTCATTAAATGTTGAGATTGGACTTTAGAATGCATATCTTGCAGCTTATCTTTAACATTATTTATATTTTTATTTGTTTTTCCAAAGCTCTTAGAAATACATATTGATTAACTTCTGAACTATATTCTGCTTTTGGAAATAAAAAAATTTGAAAAATATATTTAAAGTTTAAAGGAGTGACATTCTGATATATTTCAACTTTAATATGAATCTATTAGCATTTTTCTTATATATTTTCAATATTTCTTGGCAATTAATTTTATAATATTAATTTTCATGAAAAATATATTCAAAGTAAACTATCTTCTTAGATCTTTTAATTTCTTAATTGTTCAAATTTATTTTAATGCTAATGTTTTCTTGGTTTTTAGTCTAAAACATGTATACTCCCACTTACTAGCATTAATGTTTAATTTTATTCGTCCGAGCACTTTACATGCTACTTTAATCAATTAATTCATATTAACTTCATTAGAAATCAGTAAAAAATCATCTGCCAAAACCTTTATAACAAATACACGTTCACAGATTTTGAAGCTAAATCATTTTAATAAGCTTCTAAATATCTGATAATAATATCATAGAAGATAATAACAAAAAATGGATTATGTGAGCTTCCTTAAAATACTCCATACTTTATTATATAATAAAATTAATTTCGGCTATGGTCAGGAGAACTAATAGGTAATCTGGTGCAGTGTATACTGCGTTGCAAGTAATCTCGCAATAGATACCACCATGGGGAAGGTTGGACAAGCTCGGAATAGACAAGCCTAACTTGCTCGAGGGTTCTCTCTAGCATTATAAAAGTTTGATTGACAGACCTATTGAAAAATAACAACTAATTCTTATTTGGATCCTAATCAAGAAGACTGGAGAATTTGATTCAAAATTCGAGATTAATCTTTAGGAAGTAGATTCCCCATTTGAAGAAGCTGACGTGATTCATTGGACAACTAGAATGACAACAAGTATGAGAACACTTTTTTAATATTAATTATTAATATTGAAAGAGTTGTGTGCCATCGAGGTGCTATGCGCTCTATAATAATCTTTATTTATTATTACTATTTATAAGTTTCTTGAAAGTGAAACAGTTAAAATAAATCTAATATCTAGATTATGATAAAATGAATAAAAAGTTTATTAGGGCAAGAGCTAGCTTTATTCTATGTGAATGATGAAACAATAGCTTTTGTTAATAGTGTCAAGCATCTTTTCTACATATATAAGGGTTTGAAGTAGATTCTTTTATTTTCTCCACCTTCTATGTAAATCAATTAATGACTGTAAAGTTCAAATATGATACATTTTTTTCTACTATTTAAAAATCTTTATTTTGAGAGGTGATAATTATACGTTCGTAAATATAACCATATAACTTTTAAGTTAGTATTTTATCATATATTTTAAAAAATTATATCCATGAGCACTATTTATCTTCAATTCTTCTAATCCCTCCTAGGTTCTTTTTGTAAATTTGAAGCATTTTTACTTATTTTAGTTAATCATTCCAAAATAAAATAAAATAAAAAGCATTTATTTTCCAAGACCACAATAGGCTCTCTTTTCATTAATATCAAGAAAAAAGGATTTAATACTATGATTAAGTGTAGCAATTATCAGATCTTTACAATGTAAATCTGCAGAATTACTAGAATAATACCAGTTTTAAAACCTTTATTAAATATATAAG
Organism: Loxodes magnus; assembly: GCA_946699065.1. Classification (NCBI taxonomy): domain Eukaryota; phylum Ciliophora; class Karyorelictea; order Loxodida; family Loxodidae; genus Loxodes; species Loxodes magnus. The sequence continues at coordinate 130,568 of CAMPDV010000575.1, read as the reverse complement.
AGATAAAATATACATTTTTTTATATAATAAAGTCATTTAAAAATTTAAAAGAATGAAAACAGCTAGAAATTTTATATTTAGTAATTTAGCAATTTTTAACAATTTACTTACACAAAATTGAGTAAATAGTATAGACAAGAAATAATTACTATATAAAAACTTAGAATCAAATCCTAAATCTTTCAGAAACAAAGATGAGAAAAAAATAAAAGTAATAGGAAAATGATAAGATCAAGACTAGATTTAAAACACATTTACTGACGTCTTCAATTTAAGGAAAAAATTCTTGCATTTAAAACTCAAAAAATGCTTTTAGTTATAAACTTAACTTTATAAAGTAAAAAAACAGAAAATTAAAATTTGAAGTTTATAAATAATTTTCATTATATAAAATTTTAATGCTAAAATTTAATAAGTTATTTTAGTTAAAAATATTTACTATTTTATTTTAAACCTATTGCATAAATAAAAATAAAATAATTACTAAACTAATTTTAAAATAAAATTAGTTTGAATTAATATTCACAAATATATATAAAAAAATAAATATCTTTTTCTTTTTATAATTATGCAAATTTATATAAACTTTATTAATTATAATTGTTTATGGTTAGATTTATATAAAAATAAAATATTATCTAAACAATAAAATTAATTATAGTTTTTTCGTTTAAGAATAAGTAAAAAGGTTTTTGATAATTTAATAATTAATATATCTTAACTTTAAAAATAAGTATATAAAAATATTAATCATTTTTGGAAAAATATTTTACGATAAAAAAGATAATAAAAAATAAAAGTTTCAATCTAAAAATTCATCCTTGTAATTTTCTTATTATTTCAGCTTCTAAAGTATTTATATTTACTTTCATCATCAATAAACAATTTTTTTAGTTTTTTGACCACATAAAAGCATAAGCAAAATTTTTATTTAACTTTATTTCTGATTTGCAATTACATATTTCTGGTAGATTACTTTATAGCCATTCTTAGTTTTCTCTTTTATATATTTTATTTAATTACTTATTAAATTCATAATATCCTCCAAATATTAACATAGGATCTAAGCATACGGCAATATACGATAAATTTTAAGGTAAATTAAATTCAAAATTATCCCATTCATCTTGTTAGATATTATATTTTATAATAGAATTTATAAATTGCTTTCCTTATTTCATTCCTCCAAAAGAATAAATATTTTCTTATTATTTGTCAGTTACAAGATTTAAAGAACGAATTCCATATGGTAATTGCTAACAAAATTTTCAATTTGTTTAATTTTCAAGTATCAAACATTCTACCGAACTTAATACTTTATTATTTTTGCCAAATCCACCTATGGCGAAAATAATTCCTTAAGCAGCTGCTACACCAGTATCACATCTTTCTTCATTTAATTTAGATAATTATTTGCATTCTCCATTATAATCTACTTATCATACAGTATTTACAGCTTAATCATTAATTTTTCCACCTACTAAATATATTTTATTATTATAATCTACACTTCTTCAATATGATGGAATTTATTATTATATTTTCACTAACTTATATTATTCTGTCTCAATATCAAACAGATGAAGTTTTTAACTTTTACCTAAAAAATAATGAATAAAGTTTGATTAATTTTCTTATTAAATTATATTTTTATTTTTTTATATTTATGCTTATTATTCCTCAATTTTTTAGACTTAAATAAATCTATCCACAGTTTACTTAAATTCTTCTACTTCCTAATTAGCTGATAATGAAAATAGCTTTTTTATTGAATATAAAATAATTTCTTTTTATTTTTCTAAATTCTATATTTATTAATTTCCTTTATGTTATAGTTCTTTTAAAATTTACTCTAGTTAAGAATATTATTTCTCTTCTAAAATTTCTATTTACTTGAAACTTTTCTACTTTTTATATTATTCCAATACTTTTATCAAATTATTCATCTCATGCACCTTTAAAGAAATATCAATAAATATTTAATTCTTTAATGCAAATAAACTTTTATTAATGAGACTTATGACTTCAAAAATAAATGAAGACTATGATTAAATAATTTTCTACATTATCTACTTTAAATTAAGCTTGTAAAAACGTAGAGACTCTAAATTAGTAGCAATCTGTTATAATTTTTATGTTCTTTACTATATTTTTTAAATAATTTATTCATTTTTAAGTAATTTACTAGGATGAATATTTGATACTTTCTAGCATATAGAACACTTATTTTAGTTCTATCTTCTAAAATCACTCATTAAGCAAGTTTGGCAAACTGAATGATTACAGGGTAGCAGAAAAGGAATTCCAAGTTCATCATCGAAGTCAATTTAACAAGAACTACACTTTAGTTGAAATTACATTTGATTATGAATTTAATATTTAATTTGCATAATTTAATGTTTATATAATAAATTATAAATAATTTTCTTTTTTTATTCAATTTTAATAAAATTTTATTCAGCAAATAAAAATGCTTAGATTCAAGAAGAGTTTTTTAACCAATTCCCCAGAGCAGAAAAGAAAACAACTTCTCTTACAACATCAAAATATAACTAACCCTTTTCTTAATAATAATAAACAAAATTACTCATAAAGATAGGGAAAAGGCAAAAATAGACTCTTTAAACTCCAATTATGGCGGAAAAGCCATGGAAATAACAAGAAATTATCATGCATCAAATAGTCCATTAATTCGACTTTGGAAAGTAGAAAGATGACATTGCCCAGCTTGCGCTTATGGTTGTCAATTTCCAGGAAGAATTTAAAAAGTCGAAGGTTTTGAATGAAAAGTTCATTTTGAAACTGGAACAAAATGAGCAAAATTTGGAACAAAATAAGTCTATGTTAATAACTTAAGAAAGGGAAATGAATGCTTGTAATCTTTTGCAATACTAAGTTAGATAGATTATCTAACCGGTAGTATAAGTTCAAATTTAAGAAGATAAAACATTGAGGACAGAGTAAAGCGATACAGGAGCTGAAAAAATGGAGATAGAAAGCAAAGAAGAGTAAATCCGACAAGGAAAATTACTAAAAATCAAAAAAAATGCTTCAGCTGTAGAAGTGTATGACATTTTTATTTAAAACGTTGGAAATTCTGACAGAAATAAAGAAAATATTTGATCAAAGAGAAATAGAAGAAGAAGTAAGAAGAAGTCAGATGAAAGCAATTTATTGAGTCCAAACGGTTCAATATACAAGATCGAAATGGAAGCAAAAAGATAAAGACGGCAAGTAAAAGGAAAGAAAACCTGGAGAAGCTCGAGGTTCCAATCTCGCTAAAATTGGGCGTCCCAAATTTTTTTTATTTAACAGCAGAGAATATTAACTGCTGACTTTCTGAAGCTATTGAAAGTTCGCAAAACGAAGAAAAATAAAATTAATTATATTATATTATTATATAAAAATCTGAATGTCAGCTTTGTTCGAGAGAACTAGTAGGTAATCTGATGCAGTGTATATTGCATTTTGAGTAATCTCACATTAGATACCACCACGGAGAAGGGTGGACAAGCTTTGAAGAGGCAAATCAAATTTGCCCGAGGGTTCTTGTTAGCAATATGAACGTTTGACTGACGGGTCAGCTGATAATTTAATTACAAATTAAAAGAAAATATCAAAAATTATGCAGCCTCGATAGAGCTTGAATTTTATGATTATAAAATATGCATTCATTACATATGGTGTTCCTGTTTCCAGAATTGATTAGCAGAATACTCCATTATGCCATTAAGAGGTGATAGGAATAAATAGTATGGAAACTTATATAACCAAAATTCTAAATTATATTAATCATATAATTAAATAGCTTCAACTTAAAATATAATATATAAATCAGTCTTGCATTTAAATTTTTAGGTTATAATATGAATTAAATAAAATAGATTATTTAATTAAGAAATTAAGAGTCAAATTACAAGATTTTTGCAATTAATGCAAGTATCACTAGCCTTTTAATAGATATTCTAAATTGAAATTGAAATTAATATTGAGTGTGGCGCCAATTAAGGCCACTACTTAAATAAGTTATAAATTTTGTCCCTCCTAGCTTTTAATGAAAAAGGAACTTGCGAGCCTTGCTTGCTAATTCCCCTTCTCCCTCTGTTGTTTATCATAGTTATGCTACTAACTCTTCAGCTTCAATTTTTCTTTTAAAACTATAGACAGATCCGTTTTAATTACGCCAGATTTCATTTACTTCATCTTTATCTATTACTCTAATTATTTTCTTCACGATTTTTCTTTAATTCTTCTAAAATTTTCGCAGTTTTTTCCAAAGGAGCTGTTGACTCTAGAAGTATTAGTATATTTTCTTTATAGATTTTTTTACAATACCACAGGAGTCTTTTAAATCTCCATTTAATCGATGCCTGCATTCTAGTCTAGTTTGATTTGGTAGCTTTAAGAGCTCTTCTATCTCTTTAGGATGCTTTCAATCTGTTAATTCTGTTCTTATATCAGCTGTATTTGCAAATTAATCCTTCTGAATTATTCTCTTTAGTAATTCAAAGGGCATCTAATTCTCTCTCTTGGTTTGCCATCCTGAGATCTAAAGTCTCTTGCAACCCGTGCTAGATTTGTTCAGCTAACTTCTCGTTCTTCTGAATAAGTTTTCTAAACTCTTCCTGTAGGTTTAAAATCACTTTGATGAGCTGCTCTATGCTCATCTGGCCAGAAGGGTTAAATTAAAAGGCTTTCTGGTGTAGGGCAGACTTCAGCTGTTTCCTGGATTTCTCCTCCGATGCTGGTGTTTCCGTGTGGGTTGATTTTTGGTAGTCTTTTTTACTCTTCATTGCCTTGCTATACTCCGATTTTTTGCTTTTTGGAGCAGGGATGAGACCTTTTCTGAAGTCCTACTTTTTTTTAATTAATAGTTATTCTAATTCTTGAAATTAAAATCAATTAAATTTAATTAAATTAGTTTAAGAACTTTAACTTCCTAGAGGTTTAATCTAAAACTAAACTTTTATTTGAATACATTAGATTAAGCAAATTCAATATATGAATTTAAACATGATAATTAATACTAAAAAGAAAAAAAAACCAGTTATCATTATGGATTTGAAAGCATTTTAATGAAGATTACAAAGATTTTCAATTTTTTAATATAGAACCTTTTAGTTAGTTTAAAAGCAGACTAAAATTATTTATAAAATAGTATTTATGAACTAAAAATTTTAATTGCAAATCACTATAAATGATATAACTTAAGTTTTAATCTACTCTCTTTTCAATAAAAGACAAATAATTTCTATGTAAATATATAATTATTCTTTTATATTTTTTAAAGTTTTATTTGTATTTAAAAAATAAAAAATAACGATTAAGAGATCAAAGGCAAACATTAAAAGAATGTATAATTCTAAATATTTATTAAGTTTTTAATTATCATAATTTTAATTATATTTCAGTTTAATTATAATGCATAATCTGATTCACGTATCACTCTTGCGAATGAAAACCTTAACTAAATAAGAAATCTGATGCAATATAGTCGTCATTACAACAAGTACTTTTGTAATAGATTCCACATCACTAAGAAAGTGTTCTTTGTGTGATAAATCTTACTTATTTGAGGACTCCCTCTATCGGAACGAGAAGGTGATTAGGGACACAATATCAATGATTGGATATCGGGCACTGAAGTCTGGATCTGAGAGTTCTTCTGTTTTCATGTCGCTAAACTGGGTAGGAACAGGAAAGGATCTAAAGACATGAATGAGATAATAAAAATGTTTATTTAGAAGAATTTAATCAGCTGTGATACGTAGCTCAGGATTTTGATTTTCTCTATTCCCTTCTAATTCCAGTCTTCGAAAATAACTTAAAGAGTTTAGAAAGGAGGTAATCAATTTTAATTTTAAAAGTTGAGATAGAAGAGTATGATCCAGAGAATGAAAAAGAAATCAAGACAGAGGAGATCAAAAATTTCTAGAACAGAAGTAGTGATAATCAAATAATGGTAATATCACTTTAATATATTTATTTATCCGTATTTTATTTTACTTAAGTAAGTAGCAATTCTGTACTTTTTGTACTGACTGCATGCAGTATCAACTTATCGTTATTCTTTGTATTCAATTTAATTTTTTATAGATTGCTATTCTATTTCTATTGAGCAGTTGATTATTTTGAACTATTCTAGCTTACATTTTTATTATTTTTAATTTCCTTCACAATCTATTCTGTCTATAAAATTCTTCCTTAAATTTGCTATAATGATGAATTTAGAGTTAGTTCCTATCTTAAAATTGAGTTTTCAGATTAAAACATTTCATAGATTTTAATAGATCTAAGCTCGTTAGTGGAGATAATTAACATATAACAAAATGAATGTCGGCTGCGTTCAGGAGGACTAGTAGGTAAACTGGTGCAGTGTATACTACATTGCGAGTAATCTCACACTAGATGCCACCAAGAGAAAGAATGGATAAGTTAAGTTAAGACAAGCCTAAATTACCCCGAGGGTTCTCTCTAGCAGTATGAAAGTTTGACTGACGCACCTTAATGATTTAATTACTAATTCTTATTTGGATCCTATTCAAGAAGACTAGAGCATTTCAAAATTCGAGATTAATATTTTAGAAGTAGATTCCCCATTTGGAAAGCTAACATGATTTAATGGACTACTAGAATTTTAATAAGAAGTATGAGAATATTTTTTCTTAATATTAATATTGAAAGAACTGCGCTCCAACGAGGTGCTAGCGCTCTATAATAATCTTTATTAGTTTATATATAACATATTAAAAAAACATAGATATTTGCAAGTTGAAATATTACTTTTAGAAATAATAAAAACTGATTTAAAAATTTTAATTTATTAATTTGCTTATTTGGCGCTAAAATAATCTAGCGAAAAATTTTATTTAAAATAAAATTTAATTTTCATGATAGTATAAACTTTTTTGCTTGAGAGGGTGATATTTATAAATTATTTAATTTTTAATAAATTAATCTAATTAAAAACAAATTAATTAATGCTTAAGAAATATTGTTTAATTTAAGTTTAATAGATAATCTAATTAGTAATTTTTAAATTCTATTTATTCAGTTTACATTTCCCATTTATGAAAAAAGTTAATTTTTGTAAATTTTAATTTTACAATTTTTTTAATTTAATTTTGTGTATTCTAACTTAAATCATGTATTTATAAAAATGTATATTATAATTTATAAAATTATTATTTTTTAAATAATTAAACTTATTATTATTGTTAATTCATTAATTCAAAAAAGTATCAAAATAGCAAAAATTACCTAAATATTTTTTCGTTTGAATGCTAAAAATATAATTTACTCCTTAAAAATTAAAAAGAATTCCTTATAATTATTTATAGTTAATAATAGAAATTATATTTTTAAATCAGCAAACATTTATGAAAGTTTAAATTTTAGGTTTAATCTATGGTACTGATTGAAATATATTTTAAAATATATATAATTCTTTAAATTATAGAAAATTTATTATATTTATGAAAATAATAATGATATAAGAAAAATTTAATTATCTTTAAAAATAAATCTAACTATTTTTAATAAATGTAATTGCTTTTTTGATATCGTATATAAAAAATTTTATAATCAAAATAAACTTCAATATTGGAGCAATTAATATTTTATTTTTATTTTATTTATATAATTCAAAACATAAATCTACTAGATTACATAATAATAATAATAATAATAATAATAATAATAATAATATACTTAAAGTTAGTAGAGTTTTGCATTCTCTGGAATTGCAACCAGTTCCTGCGGACAGCTTTTTTAACGTGGGTGTGATCCACGACCTTTTTATTAAGTGGAAGGTTACCACTGTAACCGTTCAAGTGGTCTTGCAAAAAGCTTTTATTTGTAGATCCCTGTTGGAGTTATTCATAGTTTATTGAGTTGTCTCCATGTTCTTTTCTGCTCTTATTCGTTTATTTTCTTTCACTATCAACAGTTTTTTAAAATATGTTGATTTGATTTGCAACATCAACAAAGTTTGTATTATTGTCTTTATTTCGTTCTTTTTTATGATAATTTATTTTCTATATTTTCTAATCTTTTAATGAAACTTGTAGCAATCATTTCTTTTTCTGGATTCAATTCTGTTTTTAATTCTATTGGTATTTTTTCTATTTCCATTTTTGTGTCGTATTTAAAATTTTATTATGATTAAGTTCAGAGTTATTCTTCCGTTATTAATTTGCTACAAATAAGTTATCTTCTAAGTATTAGTAATTCGTTGTTCTAATCTTCTATATTACTCATTAGTTCCCGTATTTTTTCGCCTAAGTTGTAAGTTGTTTCTTCATAATTTGAGATTACTTTTTACATTTGGTCTAATTAAATTTAAAGTTTTTGATTAGTTTCGTTTTTAGGTTAACTTATCTCTATTTATCCTACCATAACTTTACCTTCTGAAGAAGAGCTTGACTCCTCCTATTGTTATTATTTTTTCTAAATTTCTTTTGCCGCTTTTCTCTTTAGGTTTCTAAGTTAATTTTTTGAGAGTCGAAGAGATTAATCCATTTTATTACTAGATTACATATTAGCACTTAAAAATTATGCTTAATAATACAAAAAAAATGAAATTCCTTTTTATTATAAAAGCTTTAAAAATAGTATTTAAATATCCTGAAAAAATCTTATTGCTTGTATTCCAATTATTTATAATTTTGGATGAACAAAATTATTTTATTTTTATCAAAAGTAATGACAACTTTCTTTAGTAAAATTTCACTTTTAATCAATTTTTATTTCAAACTAAAAATTTCATGAGCAGAGAGATTTTAAAATGTTTCCTAAAACTAGTATATATAAGAGAAATTATTTTATTTAATTACTAAAAATATTTTTAACCATTATTATTATAAAGTTAAAGAAAAGGAATTAAGCTTTTATTCTAAATATGAAATTCAATTTTTTTAATAAAGTAAAAGCTTAAAATTTATGATACTTCAACTTTAATTTTACTTACTAATTTTTAATGCCCTTATAAAATATTATTTTTAAACTTATATAACCTTCATTCAATTTAATAATTTTGGTAATATATCTTTAATTAATTTTAAGTACTCTAATATACATTATATTTTATTAGAACTTAAGATTTAATTTTAATCCAAATAAATTATAATTAAATATTTTTAATTTAATAAATATTTTTCTTAAATAGTACTCAAAAGAAGATCATTAATTTAAAAAAATATATTCTAAACTAAATTTTAAGTATGAAACTTTTTTACTTTTCTGCTTAAAAATATTTTAGAAAAAAATATTTTGAAATTAAATATTCCTTAAGATAAAAAATTTACCTTATAAGCTTTATAAATAGAGATATTAAAAATATAATTTAAAGAAAAATGATACCTTAAAGAAAAATAGATAGTTTCTTTTTAAAAATTAAAAATAATATTTGAAAAATGATTAAAAAGATCCAGAAGTTTTCAAGCACCTATTGCAATTAAGTATAGTCCAAAAAAATGAATGAAACTTATAGTCATAAATTATAAGACGTTAACTTTCTGTATTAAATCCTTATAGCTATCTATAATTTATATTTTTTATTATTACTATTATTATATTTTTAATCAACTCAAATTGCTAGCATAATTTTCCATTAAAAAAATGTCGGGCTACTAAAATGATTTTATCTGCCATTTCAGAGAAGAAGGAGAAAGAAGGTGGATTAACTTGCTCTTGAATTAGCTGAGCTGCGACAAGAGATTTAGTTACTCAAATCCGAAAACTCCCAAATGCGGTGGAGATATTCTGGCTTAAATACGAAACTTTAATTAGCCGAGATTGATTTGAGGAGGGAAGTCTAGAGATTGCTGTGAGAGATTATAATGGCAAAATTTTTTTATATAATCTTAGAGTAGCAATCTAGAGCAAGGAGTTTTTGAGGCATAATAAAAGCATTTAATTTTATCCTCCAGCTAACTTTAGTCATTAAAACTTATAAAATTGGAATAAAAGTGTCCTTCATAATATCTAAACCAACTTCCCAAGAGCCAGTAAAGTTATCCGAAAAATTTATGCTTCTATTATGGTAGTGGTTGGTATCTCTACAGAAACTGTAAAGTATTCCTCTCATAATAAAGATATTAGATTAGAGACTGAGAAGGTACGTAGCAAAAGGCAGAAAAGGAAGGAATTAAGCTAGAATCTCTATCGAAGGTAAAGTCGCTTCTGCGACTCCCTTGGAAGGATTTACGGGAATTGATTGGACTAGAGTAAGTAAATAAAAATAATTTTTTAGTACAAGATATGGGGAGGAAACTGAATCAAGAATGAAGTTTCAGCAACATAAAAGAATATCTAGACTAATGGTTACAAAAAAGCCATTCAAAGTAGGTACGGATGTAAAAAGATATTTTATGATTTTAAAAACCTAATTTTTAAAAATGATTATATAATTTCCATTTTATGAAAATAACTATCATTTATATAAAAATTTAATTTATTAATTTTAGTTCATTTAAAACTTAATAAGAATTTTATGTTACTTTCATTTTTAATAATTTCAAATATATGAAAAATAAAATTTAATTTTAAAAGATCTTCTTTTACAATTTTTACTCTAATCCTTAAAATTATGTGAGTTGTTTAAAATAATTTGCTTATACAATTTCATTAAATATTTTTGCTTTAATCATATTTAAATTTTTTCAGTAATTTTGTTAAAATAAAAACTTCTAAATTTTATTTTATCATCACTTTATATTTTCCCGAAAAATGTTGTTTCTGTAATTTTTTTTAGAAAAGTTTTGCTTTGCTTTGAGCTTAAAATTTTAATTATAATTATTATAAAAAAATTTCAATATAATAGATAAAAATTTAATAGTTTCTATAATTGTAGTTTTCAGAAAAGTGTAACCCTTGCTAAAGTGACTTCAATGAGTAATTGAAAATTCCTTTTATACTACCCTGTGAACATTCTATTTGCTAAACTTGCTTAACAAATGAATTTAGAAGATAGAATCAAAATAAATGTTCCATTTGTCAGAAAATATCAAAAATTCATCCCAGCAAATTACTTAAAAATGACCAAATTATTTAAAAGTTAAAGCAAAAAGCTTAGAAATAAAAATAGATAACTGCCACTTTAGAGTCTCTAAGGGACTAGAGAAGCTAGTTGAAATCAATAAAATAAAAGATTGCTTATTTAATTTATCTATATTTGTAAAAGTTAGCTATTCTTTATACTATTCTAATACCTTTATCAAATGGGAGATTTCATGAATCTTAGAAGAAATTTCCTTAGAAATTTAATTTTTTTATGGAAAATAAATTTTATTAATGAGGCTGATAACTTCACAAACAATCGAGAATTACGATTATGAATAATAATACTCTTAACTGGAAGAAATTTTGAAGATACTATAACAGAAAGGAAACTAATAGATTTACAACCTTGGAAAATAAAATAAAACAATTTAGCAATTTTTGCAGTAGCTATTCTAATTATCAGCTAACAATGAAGCATAGCAAGTTTAATAAACAGAAAATCAGTTTTTTGAAATTAAAAAAAATAATGAACAGTGTGGAAAGAACTAGAAGCAGTAAGAGAAAATTAAAAAGCTTTAAGTGGAAAATTCTAACTTTATTCATTGCTTTTGGAGTGATAGTAAGAATCTTCATTTATTTGATGTCAAGACAGAATAATATAAGTTAGTTAAAATATAGCAGCAAATTCCGTATAATTGAAGAAGTGTAGATTATAATAAAAAGATATATTTAATAGGTGGAAAAATTAATGATTAAGCTGTAAATATTGCATGATAAGTAGAATATAATGGAGAATGCTTGTAGTTGAGTAATTTAAATATCGAAAGAAGTAGTGCTGGTGTAGCAGCAGCTAAAGGAGTTATTTTCGCAGTTGGTGGAAAAGGAATAAGTAATTAATTATTGAATTAAGTAGAATGCTTGAAACTAGAAAATTAAATTAGTTGAATATCTTGCTAGCAATTACCATATGGAATTCATGACTAAAGACTTGTAACTGGCAAGCAGTAAGAAAATATCTATTCTTTTGGAGGAATTAGATAAGGAATTTAATTTATAAGCAAGATTTTAAAGTATAATATACTACGAGATTAATGAAATAACTTGGATCTAAATTTACCTTAAGATTTGGCAAATATTGCGGCATGTTTAGAACCTATACTAATATTTGGAGGAAATCATAAGAATTAAAAAAAGTAAAATAAAATATATAAAAGAGAAAATTAAGAATGACAATAAGGTATTCTGCCAGAAGTATGTAACTGCTTATAGAATCAAAGATAAATAAAAATTTTGCTTATGCTTTTATGTGATCATAGAACTAGGAAGATTTTTAACTGCTGATAAAAGTAAATTAATAATTTAAAAGCTGAAATATTAAAAAGAGTACAAGGATGAGAGTATAAATTTAAAATTCTAAAAATACTACTAATATTAATAATTATTAACATCAGTTATAATATTTATAAAAATTAAATTTAATATATTATTAACTTTAATAATAATATTAATAAGTTTGAAGCTAAAACCAGTTTTATTACTATAGATCATAGATCAAAGTCTAACTTTATATATATTATAAATCATAAAAATATTTAATTATTATGGTTTATTCTTTTAGTCGAATTTCAAGTTTAAAATGAGTTTATTAATGGTTTAAATTTTTATAGCTCTGATATAAAATATTAAAATTAAATTTCAATTCTTCACTGAAAAAAAATAAAAATGCCGATATTGTTACTTTATATTATGATATATTTAATAGGATAGATAATATATAAATGTCATAGAAATTTATAAATCGATATTAATTGGGAGATACTATAAAAGTGAAAAGTTTTCTTATTCTGCACTTTTAATTTCGTTGAAATTATTTTAATTCTCTGAAAATAAAATTTTGCTTTTTATTAATTTTTTTATATGATTTTTTTAAATATATAAATAAAATTTGAAATATGGAGGTTATCAAGCTTTGATTGCTTTGGTCGATGGAATCTACGCTTGAACATAGGAAGCTAACTTAATGGACTATGCTAAGTAAATTTAATCTTCATTTAAACACTAAAAATCAATTATAGTAACAAAGATGAATTATGGTTACTCGGAAGCCTTTCTTTTTGGAAAAAGTGCTTGCAGCTTAATGTTCTGCAAGAAACTATGGGAGCAAAAGCAGAAAGATTATAAATTTAGAAGCAAATTTAAGAAGCATAAAAAAAGGATCTTCAAATAGTATAGCATAAGAAAGAAAGAAAAAAGATATCAGGGAATAAATACAGTACTATTATTATAAAAAGACCTTATAATGTACTTAAGAACAAAAGAAGCTGAAGAAAGAAAATTCAATTAGCAGAAAGAAGAAGGAATGGATGAGGAAAATCAAGAAAGATCCATAAAATTTACTATAAAATAAAATATTTATTTGTGGTTAAATTTAAGAGATAGAGGCTTATTAATTTATTATTATTATTATGTAATGAAATAATAAGTTTGCTTGACTTTTATGACTAATTTTATTTAAAAAATAAAATATTATAAATATGATTATAGAGCGCGTAGACCTCGTTGGCGTGCACTCTTTCAATATTAATATTTAATATTAAAAAAAGTATTCTCATACTTCTGGTTAAAATTATAGCTGTACAATGAGTAACATCAGCTTCTCTAAATAGGGATTATACTTATTAAAAATTATTCTTGAATAAAAGGCTCTAAATTTTTTGATTAAGATCCAAATAAGAGATAGTAATTAAGTTATTAGTTGGCCTGTTATTCAAACATTCATAATGCTAAAGGGAACCATTGGGTAAGTTTGATTTGCCTCTTCAAAGCTTATCCACCCTTCTTCATGGTGGCATCTAGTGTGAGATTACTCGAAATACTGTATACACTTCACCAGATTACCTATTAGTTCTCTCGAGCGCGACAGACATCCAGATTTTTATATAATAAATAAATAAATTGGATTATAGAGCGCGTAGCACTCTCGTTGGTGCTCAGCTCTTTAAATTAATTTTATTTAATGTCGAGATTTTTTTTATGGGTCTCTCTCTTTCCTTGTTCCCTCTTCCTGCAGTACGTCCCTGCAATTTTTTCTTCCAAAGCATAGTATGCAAAATGCGATTACGAGTACATTTCCCCGACCTATGATGAAGAAAGTTTCTTCCTGGCATTCAGAGTTCTCCAGCTTGTCACAGCTTCCTTCTCTTGTAATTGGTTTCTTTTCCACCGATTTATCCTCCGTCCGCGCTCATTTTTTTGTTGCCTTACTTGGCCTCCAAGCAGCATAAGGAGGAAAGGGCTTTCCACCCTATTTAAATTATTATATAATAAAATAATATAATTTTATTAATTTAATTTTTCTTCGTTTGGGGGACCCTCAACACCGTCAGGAAGACAGCATTTAATGCTTCCTGTTGTTAAATAAAAAAGTTTGAAAAGCCCAATTTAAGTGAGATTGGGAACTCGGGCTTTTCCAGGTTTTATTCCCTTTTACATCCAGTCTAGATCTTGTTGCTTCCATTTTAATCTTGTATAATGAATCGTTTAGGCTATAATAAATTTTTTAAGCCTTAATTAAAAAACAACAAATTAATATCTTTATTTTTTGAGAAATTTTCTTAAGTTTTAAGTTTAATCGATATTCTAGTTGACTTTTTTTAATCCTTTGAAATCTAACTTTGAGTTATAAAATTTTCCTTTATGGATAAAACTTAAATTTTATAAGGTTAGTTTTAGCAATTTTTAGATTAATAATTCCTTATTAAAATCTTGATGCTACAGCTTTAATTTTTAAATATCAGTTAAATTTTTATCTTAAAAGATTCATTAATAAAATTAAAAGAAACTATTCATATTATTTATTTGCCTAATCTCATTTCATTAATATAGCCATAGCTTAAATTTATAAAAGCTAGCTTCAAAAAATGTTAATAATTTGTATATTATTTATAGCTTAAATTTTATTTTTTTCTTTTAAATTATTGCAAATTTTAAAATATATATAATAGCCAAAATTTAATAAAAATTGAATAAAAAAAGAAAATTAAATATAATTTATTATATAAATACTAGCTTTCATAAAATTTAAAAAAAATTAATAAAATGTAAATTGAACAAAAGTGTAGCTCTTGTTAAATTGACTTCGATGATGAACTTGGAATTCCTTTTCTGCTACCTTGTAATCATTCAATCTGTTAACCTTGCTTAACTGGCGATTTTAGAAGATAGAATCAAAATAAATGTTCTATATGCTAGAAAGTATCAAATATTCATCCTAGTAAATTACTTAAAAATGAATAAATTATTTAAAAAATACAGTAAGGAACATAAAAATTATAACAGATAGCAACTATTTTAGAGTCTCTACGTTTTTACAAACTTAATTTAAAGTAGATAATGTAGAAAATTATTTAATCATAGTCTTCATTTATTTTTGAAGTCATAAGTCTCATTAATAAAAGTTTATTTGCATTAAAGAATTAAATATTTATTGATATTTCTTTAAAGGTGCATGAGATGAACAATTTGATAAAAGTATTGGAATAATATAAAAAGTAGAAAAGTTTCAAGCAAATAGAAATTTTAGAAGAGAAATAATATTCTTAACTAGAGTAAATTTTAAAAGAACTATAACATAAAGGAAATTAATAAATATAGAATTTAGAAAAATAAAAAGAAATTATTTTATACTCAATAAAAGAGCTATTTTCATTATCAGCTAATTAGGAAGTAGAAGAGTTTAAAGATACTACTAATAAATTTATTTAAGTCCAAAAAATTGAGGAATAATAAGCATAAATATAAAAAAATAAAAATATAATTTAATAAGAAAATTAATCAAACTTTATTCATTACTTTTGACCTGTTAATTAAAATCTTCATTTATTTGATGTTAAAACAGAATAATATAAGTTAGTGAAAATATAATAATAGATTCCATCTCATTGAAGAAGTGTAGATTATAATAATAAAATATATTTAGTAGGTGGAAAAATTAATAAATAAGCTGTAAATAATGTATGATAAGTGGAATATAATGGAGAATGCTAAAAATTAAGTAATTTAAATGTAGAAAGATACGCTGCTGGTGTAGCAGCTGCTTAAGGAATTATTTTCGCTGTAGGTGGACTTGGCAAAAATAATAAAGTATTAAATTCAGTAGAATGTTTAAAACTTTAAAATTAAAGTAACTGAATGTTTTGTTATCAATTACCTTATGGAATTAATGATCAAAATCTTGTTACTGACAAATAATAAGAAAATATTTATTCTTTTGGAGGTATTAATTAAGGAAATTAATTTATAAATTCTATTATAAAGTATAATATAAAAAGGGATGAATGAAATAATTTTGATTTTAATTTGCCTTAAAATTTAGCAAGTATAGCAGTATGTTTGGAACCTATGTTAATATTTGGAGGCAATTATGAACTTAATAATTAATAAAATAAAATACATAAAAGAGAAAACTAAGAATGATAGCAAGGTAATCTACCAGAAGTATGCAATTGCTGATCATAAGTTAAATTAAATAAAAATTTTGCTTATGCTTTTATGTGGTCAAAAAATTAATAAGATTTTTTATTGCCGATGAAAGTAAATATAAATACATTAGAAACTGAAATAATAAGAAGAGTACAAGGATGAATTTTTAGATTAAAATTTTAATTTTTTAATTATCTTATTTATCTTAAAATATTTTTCTAAAATTAATTAATATTTTTAAATACTTATTTCTTAAAGTTAAGATATATTAATTATTAAATTATCAAAAACCTTTTTACTGATTCTTAAAAGAAAAAACTATAATTAATTTTATAGTTTAGATAATATTTTATTTTTATATAATTCTAACAATATCCAATTATAATTAATAAAGTTTATATAAATTTGCATAATTATAAAAAGAAAAAGATATTTATTTTTATATATATTTGTGAATATTAATTCAAATTAATTTCATTTTAAAATTGGTTTAGTAACTTATTTTTTTTATTTATGTTACAGGTTTAAAATAAAATAGTAAACATTTTTAACTAAAATCACTTATTAAATTTTAACATTAAAATTTTATATAATAAACATTACTTATAAACCTCAAATTTTACTTTTCTGCTTTTTTACTTTATAAAGTTAAGTTTATAACTAAAAGTATTTTTTCGAATCTTAAATGCATTAATTGTTCCCTTAAATTAAAGACGTCAGTAAATGTATTTAAAATTACGTCTTGATCTAATCATTCCAACTACTTTGATTTTCTTCTCATCTATGACTTCTTCCTTTTTTGCTTTCTCTATTTCTAATACCTCAAGTCTTCTTGACATTAGCTTCATGTGAAATATTATCTTTTTTAAATCTAAGCATTCTAATTAAAACCTTGAAAATGAGTTTATATCCTTAATCATATGGTATAATATGCCTTTAGCCATGTTTCTAATCTTTCATGATAGTCAAATCTTATTTAGAATAGTACGTAAATTTAAATATGTACTCAATCGTCTCATTCTCTCCACACATACAAAGGGGATTACCAATAGGATAATGATAATCTTGAAAATCCTTCCGAAATATTGAGGATTAGATTCTAAGTTTTTATATAGTAATTATTTATTATCTATACTATTTGCTCAATTTTATGTAAGTAAATTGAGGAAATTGTTAAAAATTGTTAAATTACTAAATATAAAATCTCTATCTATTTTCATTCTTTTAAATTTAAAATAACTGTATTATAAAAAATATGCTATTATTTATTTCTTATATATTTATTAAAGGCTTCAAGGCTGGCATTATTCTAGTAATTCTGTAGATTAATATTGTAAAAGTATGATAATTGGTACTTTTTATCGTAGTATTAAATCCTTTTTTCCAGATATTAATGAAAAGAGAGCCTATTGTTGGTCTTGGAAAATAAATGCTTTTTATTTAATTTTGGAATGATTAATTAAAATAAATGATAAAATATTAGATTAAAGGTTATATGGTTATATTTACGAACGTAAAATTATCATCTTCATAATAAGCAATTTTAAATAGTAGATAAAAAATGTATCATATTTGAACTTTACATGCATTTATTGATTTACATAAAAGGTGGGAAAAATAAAAGCACCTACTTACAACCCTTATAGATAAAGATGTTTGGTGCTATTAGCAGAATACTATTGTTTCATCATTTACATAGAATCAAACTACTTTTTGCCCTAATAAACTGCTTCGAAACATTTTATCATAATCTAAATATTAGATTCATTTTAGATACTACACTTTCAAGAAAATTATAAATAATAATAATTAATAAATAAAGATAATTATAGAGTGTGTAGAACCTCGTTGGAGCACAGTTCTTTTAGTACTAATATTTAGTATTAAAAAATATTCTCATATTTCTTATTAAAATTTTAGTAGTCTAATGAGTCATGTCAGCTTCTAAATGGGGAATCTACTTATTATAGATTATTCTCGAATCTTGAACAAAATGCTCCAGTCTTCTTGAATAAGATTCAAATAGGAATTAGTAATTAAGTCGTCAGAAGTCCCGTCAGTCAAACGTTCATACTGTAATCGTGAGCCCTCGAGCAAGTTAGGATTGTCTCTTCGAGCTTTTTCACCCTTTCCTGTGGTGGATCTCATGCAAGATTACTCGCAATGCAGTATTAACTACACTAGATTACTTACTAGTTCTCCTGACTGTAACTGACATCCGTTTTATTATATAATAAAGTGTGGAGTATTTTAAGGAAATTCACTTAGTCCAGTTCTTGTTATTATCTTCTATAATGATGTTGTCAGGTATTTAGAAACTTATTAAGAGCATTTTACTTAAAAATTCGTGAACGTGTATTTGCTACTAAAGCTTGGGCAAATGATTTTTAAGTGATTTCTAATGAAATTCATATGAATTTTATGATTAAAGTAATATGTAAAGTGTTTGCACGAGTAAAATTGAACATTAATGCTATTAAGTATGAGTATATATGTTTTAGAACTAAGAAAAAGAAAAGATTAATGCTAAAATAAATTTGAACAATTAATAAATTAAAAGATCTAAGAAGAAAATTTACTTTAGATATACTTTTCATGAAAAATAATATTATAAAGTTTATTGCTAAGAAATATTGAAAAGATATAAGAAATATGTTAATGGATCCATATTAAAGTTGCCAAAATATCATAATATCACTCCTTAAAACTTTAAATATATTTTTCAAGTTTTTTTACTCCCTAAAGCAGAATATAGTTCAGAAGTTAATCAATGTGTAATTCTAAGAACATTGGGAAAATAAATTAAGATATAAATAATATTAAAGAAAAGCTAAATGATATGCGTTTTAAAGTCCAATCTTAACATTTAATGAATCTCGATTAATAGACTAAATTAGTTAATTTTTGAGTGCTTCATAACTATGAAGTATTTGAAGCTTTTTTAAAATCATATTATGGAATTATAAAAATCCTAATTCTGATATACTTTTCTATTTAACAAAACAAAACTAGACTGAGATACTTTAAAAATATTTAGAAACTAGTCTAATATTTTAAAAAAGAAATATAGATATAGAAGACCGTAAAATATTATTTAATATAGTTTAAGATAAAATAAAAGAAAAATTCTTTTAAAATGTTAAAGAAAAGATGAGATCAATTTAAAATGCTCATTTTTACTTTGAAAATATTGAAAATGAAGAAAGGTAATTTTAAATTTATACATATACTATATTAAATAAATTTATGATTAGTGAAATAGTTTCTATATGCATATTTAGAACCTTTTGTTATAATTTATAATATTATTTATAATAAATAAATTGAATTATAAAGCGCGTAGCCCCTCGTTGAAGCGCAACTCTTTAAGATAAGCTTATAAAGTTGTGAAAATTTCCCATTTAAAGTTACCCCAATCTATCACTCTCTTGGAATTTCGTTTCTTAATGAGCTTGGTCAAAGTGATACCTAATCGTCTGGCATCTTTCATCCAGTATTACTTGATGCCTCCAGCTCTTTCTTCTTGGTTCCTATCCAATTTCTTGCTCAGCTCATTGCTTCTTGGATGCTTCCAGGTACCAGAGTTTAAGTTAATCTTAGATGAAAGATTGTTCTTCCCTATTTAAATTATATATAATAAAGACATCTCTTTTGAAATTTTAACTTTTAAAAAATTATGATATAAAATTAAATTTTCACAAAATAAATACTTAAGAAGCTTTTTAATTATAATTTTAATTATTTAAAAAAGAGATTCTAAAATTTTATCATTCTTTTATACTCAACTATTTTTATTTAACAGTCAATAATATCAACATAGTATCTCTTTGATTTCTAAATAGTAAACATCTATAAAGAAATATTTTACTCTATTTATAAAAAATATCTTATAATTTAAATTACTAACTTTAGATATATTATTGGATTGTATGAAACTATTTTCTTTTGATAATTTTATTTATTAATATTATTAGATTAATAAGTAGTTAATAATATTTACATATTTATTCAATAAATATATATCAAATGGAGGCTAGCTGGGAACTGACTGCGGATTCCGGTAGTTCACATTCGATCAAACGAAGCGAGAAGTAAATACTGAAGATCAATACTGCTTGGAAATTTTCAGCTTTGAGATCGAAATTCTTTCATTCTGATCTCTCCCTTTCAAATAATTCTTGAGGAAAGGTAGTATTTTATAGGTGGTATAGTAGAGAGAAGCAAGAAATTTAACCCTAATGTAGATTCGATTAAGATGAAAGGTGAATCTATTTGAATTGAATTTAATATTCAATAATTAAATTTAAAATTTGTTAGTTCTATAAAAATATAATATTTTAATATTCTGAAATAATGTAAATAATTATAATATATAATATATTTTAATAGGGAGGAGCAATCCTCCAACTGAGATTAACTTAACTCATAGTACCAGGAAGTACTTCAGTAGCGACAAACTGAGCAAGAATCTTGGCAAGAACCAAGAGGAAAAAACTGGAGTCATCAAATAACTCTAGATGAAAGATACAGACTATTAGGTCTCTTGGGAATCACTCCGACTATACCCTATAAGAAGATAGAATTTCCAAAGGGGTGAAGCATTGAAGGAAACTTCCAAGTAGAAATTTTACTAACTTTAAATAAAATTAATTTAAAGAGCTGCGCATCATCGAGAGTGCTACACGCTCTATATTTGAGTTTATTTATTTATTATAAAATATCCAGATTTTTACAAAGAGAAGGTTTTAATCAATTTTTTAATTATCTAAATTATAATTAAAAAAAGAAAATAGATATAAGAATAAATAATAGCATAGATTAAATTAAATTAAAAGCTTTTATAGGAAAAGAAAATATTTTGTAATAAATTCTCTCCCACTGAGTAGCGACCAGGTCCTCCTATTCCTTAGTTTAGGCCCGGTTCAATTATAAGTTTATGTTACGTTTATTGATACATTTTCTTCTTCCATAATCTTCCAACTTTGTTGGATAAAAGGTAGTAAGGTCTTTTCAAATCTTCCTGGAAATCAAAATTTTTGCTTGCAGTTTTTTCAGAGATTTCATGAGCTACTACAGATGCAGCATTTCTTCTTGAATGTCTTCATTCTTGCTTAAACTCTTTCTATTTCCATTGGGATACTTATGTGATATTTAAGTGTTGCTATAAATCCATTTTATTTAAATTTGATTCTATTTTTTCACTCTTATTTCTTGGTCTTGGTTTATCTTTTCTTAAATCATAAAGTCTTTTGCTTTGTTGTTGCATTATTTATAGATCTCGAACTATCTTGGAGGTTTGGATGTAAGAAATGGATTGTTTTTATCTTTTCTAATCTTCTTTTCTTCTTTTAATAGCATAAATTCTTTTGTAATCTCTTCATTTTACTTAAATAAAAGCTTAGACTTTATGTGAAAATATATAAATTTCAATTTTCATTTTTCATATATAAGTTCTTAAAAAGGCCTAATTAAATTAATTACTTAATTTTTTATTAAATTAAATTTAACCTAAAAGAGCTTTATATCTATTATTGAAAGAATTGCTATCTTCAATCATAGACACTAGTAAATGCTTAAATTATTTTTTAAACTAGCCTTTATCTCATCATTTTTCTTCAATCACCTCATTTTCTACTCACCTTTAATCTTCCTCCCTTGCTTTTTCCATTTCTAGAGTCTCAAGTTTTCTTAATTTCTTATTAGATAAATATAAAAGAATTAGAAAGTCAAACTTAATTTTAGAGTAATTACATATAAATTTTAACTTTAAAGATTAAATTAAAAGATTCATACTTTATCTTTCTTTTCTCTATTATTATTTTAAATAAAGTTATTTTTAATAAATTAAATCTAGATAAGAATAATTACTTTGTGTATTCCAATTTAAGTAATAAATTAATAAAAAGGTTCATTGATATTTATAAATATCATTAAATTAATTTATATAAAATAGATGCTTAGATTCAAGAAGGATTTTTACTACCTTCTCAGAATAGGAGAGAAAACTAGTAGAATTTTCTCTCAAAAATTCTTAACTTCAACAAATCTAAAATTTTTCAGACAAACAATTAACAAGCAAAGAAGATTTAAAAAAGATTCAAAATAGAAAATTTAACACAACTCTTAACACCTCAATTGAAAACTGAGAAAAGAGACCACTCAACGGAATTATTAAAAGTATTAATTAAGAAATAAAAAAAATAAAGAAGGCAAAGTACGATAATTCAATATATACCCTGAAATATTTGATTAGATAATAATTAAATAGAACAAATGAACTTCATATTAGATGAAACATCTAATTTATTCACTTATAAAAAAGCTAAAAAAGTTTGAAGAGACTTTATATTCATAGAAGGGAAATTATCCTAAGTAAGTAAAGAACTAATAAATCATGTAGATGATGATGAAATCCAAATGGTAGATCAAAGATCTAAAGCTGAAGTTTATGATAGAAAGAAAGGAATAGAGAATGATATTTGAATAATGAGAAAATAAGACGAGAAAGATTGAGTAAAATTAGAATCAAGACTCCTATAAATTGAAGAAAATTTGCATAAGACTTCAAAAAGAACTCCCATGGAAATAGAAAGATAATAAGAATACTTCATAGGCCAAGAAAAAAAAACTAAATTTAAAACAGTACGTGACGTTTGTGACGAAAATGTTCAAGACAAAAAAGAATAAGAATTAACATCTGATGAAATTTAACTTCTAGGAATTGAAAGAAAGAGCCATTTAATTTTATTCCTCGTGAACTGGAAAAATCTGAAGAAAGAAATAAGATGTAAGATTTAATACAAGACAGGGAGAAATTAGATAAATTAGGAGAAGAGCTGAATGCAAACCAAATAATTTTACTTTTAAGCCGAAGAGCAAGCTATATTATCAATCAATGATTAATGAAATAAATTAATATTTATAAACATTTATAAATAATCCAATATTTTAGAATTTATTTTAACAGAAAAGTATTGATATATTAATTTTTAATTTCTATTATATAAAAATTATTTTTGAAGTCCTTATAATTTTTACTTATATATTTTAAATTCTTTAAAGATAGAAATTAATTAATTATTTTGTATTATCTTATATTTAGAAAAAAAAATTTATATCTATATAATTAAAAAAGTATGGTAGAAAGAATTCAAACTTCATGAAATATTTAAAAGCAGCAGAATAATTTTAGAAATAATTTAATGAATTATTAGATTTATTTTGACTAAAAGCAACAACATATTTTTAAATGTAATCTAATTTTTATAAATGTATTTTCTTTTTTATTTTCATTCATATTTTGCATTTGAAATCTAGCTTTAATATAAAATACTTTATGTTTAAAGATAAATTATAAAAAAGTTAAAGATTGAAATTAAACTAAAAATAAAAGAAATTGAGTACTTTAATTAAAATAAAATGATCTTTAGATTTATGTAAATAAGAAAAAAATTAAAAAGAATTTTCATTTTCAAAGAAGAGATAGAGCAAAAGAAAAGATATGGTAATATAATACTTAATAAAGATAAAATTTCAAATTAATAAAAATGTAAGAGTTATAGAAGATTATAGAACAAATTAACATGGTAATTATATAATTCTTAAGACCTCAAAGAATGAAGATTATTAGATAAAAGAAGTAAATTAAGATATTTGAAAATTTGGCAATAATAAAAAAGGTTTTTAACTAGAAAGAGATATTCAAGCTTTATGGAATTATTAGATTGATTGCTAGTCCAGCAAAATAGGAAAAAGATACTTAATCTCAGTGAAAAAACTAGTAGAAAATTAGAAAAAAGTTTAAAATATAGAAATAAAATAGGAAATATAAATTAAAATTAATTAAAGTTCCCAAAAATTTAGCAATAAAATGAATCTGAGAAGCTAGTAAATTAAAGAAACTATGTTTTTAATAGAAAAAATATAATAATTTAATTTTTATTCTATTTTCTCGATTTAATATACTATAAAGATGTTCTGAAGGTAAAAAATTAAAAAATAAGAAGAACTTTAGATATAAAATATTATAAATAAAGATGATTATAGAGCGCGTAGCACCTCGTTGGAGCGCTGCTCTTTCAATATTAATATTTAATATTAAGAAAAAAAAATGTTCTCATGCTTCTTGTTAAAAATCTTCTAGTCTAATAAGTCACGTCAGCTTTTCCAAATGGGGAATCTACTTATTAAACACTATTCACAAGTCTTGAATCAAATGTTCCAGTCTTCTTGAATACGGTCTAAATAGGAAATAGTTATTAAGACATAATTAGAAGGCCAGTCAGTCAAACTTTCATACTGCTAGAGAGAACTTTCGGGGTAAGTTAGGCTTGTCTCAACTGAGCTTGTCCACCTTCCCCGTGATGGCATCTAGTGTGAGATTACTCGCAATACAGTATACACTGCACCAGATTACCTATTAGTTCTCCTGACCGTGAAAATTATCCAGGAGCGGACTGGATATAATAATCAGAGAGTAGAGAGTTTTCAGAAACTAGTTGGCTTTAATATTTTATCTTATTATAGATAGTATAAATAAACTGAGAAAATACTTTAAACCAAAATGAGTCACGATTTATGATTATCGTTATTTAGAATTTTTATTAAAAATTACAAAAAAGTTAACAATATGTCAAGCCTATAAAAAGGATTTATTTCTCCAATAAAATATAAAGAAAGATAAAGAGTACAAATAATCTGAGTCTAAAAAAGTATAGCAATCTCTTCTCAAGATTTATTAGAAGCATTTGCAGATTTCGCCGAGGACACCAAAGCAGGAGGAAAAATTGGAATAAAGAATTTTTTTCTAGCAATCCTTGGTAATTTTCCTCTATCGAATTAGAAATATGATAAAGAAATTGGCAATTGAAGTTGTAAAGCTGCGATAGGATTCAAGTATACCATAAACAACCTAAAGCTCAATTACACTAAGTTATATATCTGGAATTTAGCTAGAGTAGCTAAAATTGAGAAGTAGACATCCGATGTGATTTGGAGCTCTCAATAACTCATATAAAAACGAAAAAGAATGCACGATCGAAAAGTCAAGCAAAGTAAAAACTTGCTAGATGCAGACGTTAGCTTTTCAGCTAATTTTCTCAATCAATTATATGGAACTGGAAAAAAATCATCCATCCGTTTTTCCTTCCTCGCTTTCCAAGAATCAGTACAGACAGCCCAATTCTTTTACTGTTGTGATAGTAGCTAGAATCTCTTTAATTCTGCAAAAAATTAAAAAATAAACTAGAGAATATTAACGTAACTAGAACTGAAACAGATCAAAGCTGAAAATGCTTAGAGATAAAAAGGACTCTCCAATTTTTTAATTGCAGATATTATTCTGTAATTATAACGGGAGAATTTATAGCAATTCTATGCCACAAGAAATAGTATATAAAAACCCAGATGAGCATATCTTTCTAAGAGACCATTTCCAAGATCAGTCTGAGAGATATTCAGCCCAAAAGAATGTCACAGTGGAAGCATAACTGTCAAAAAATCTGTTTAAAAGCAGTTCCAACGTTTGCCGGTTTTAACGTTAATTTCTAGCTTCGCTTTATTGCAAAACATAATTTAATCCTATGTTTATAGCAATAATTCTTTTATTTTATCATTCGCATTAAATTCTAAAAATATAATATGATGGGCTCTTCGATTTTAGCTGGATTTTTTAAAGATCATTTTCAAATAGCTACTCCAAAAATCTGAATTTATCGGAAAATTCTTAAACTAACCCCTAATTTTTTTTGTTACCTGACTTAAAAAACTCATTCTAATACTAAAATCTTGCAAAGGATTGTTTCTATAAAGTATATCTTTAATACCATTTTTTATATTGAATTAATTTCTTAAAGATAAATTATTTTAAACTCTAAACTCAAGAAAGAAGAAAAAGCAACTATAATTATTTTTTATAATTTCTAAATTCTTTTTCAATGATTTATTGAATAATTTTTGGATATTTTCTAAATTACCACTAAATAGAAATTTCATTTTCATTTAATATTATAGCTAAAATTTCATTAATTAATGGAATAAAAGTAAAGCTAAGAATTTATAATTATTACTTCGGAAATAAAACTTAAGTTTCAATTTAGCCAAAATTATCACATTGAATTGGTTTAATTTTATCTACAAGCATCTGTTTTTGCTATTCATAAAAAAATTAGATAAAATAAAATTAAAAAATTAAACTATTAAAATATATTATTTAACATGTATTAAAATAAATCAGGATATGTCTATTAGGTTTATTTTAATAATATTAAAAATTTTAAATCTAAGATAGTATGAATTGCTCTCCTTAAATTTGAGGTAAAAATTACAAATATTACCTCAAAACAAAATCATAGTAAACTATTAATTTATAAATACATTTTTTACTCTATCTCAAAACAATTAGATATTTATTTTCCTTTCTAAGAGATATTATAAAATTAATTTTTAATATATTTTTTTCTCTAATAAAAGAGAAGTTATCGAACTAAAATTAAATTATGATTAACTTATAACTTAGAGGAAAATCTTAGTATAATGAAGTATGTTTCTATAATTATATAGAGGAAGGAAAAAAAAGTAAAAAAGATATAAAAGAATTAATATTGTTATAAAGCTAATAATCAAAATTTAAATTATTATATAATCTACTTACTATTCAAATAACCTTACATTTTTAAATAAAATTTAGAAATTTTTCCTTAAAACATCAAAAAGATAAATCTTATTCTCTTAGTTAAAGCAAATAAAATATTTAAGAATTACTAGAATATAAATAGATCTTTATAAGCAAATATGAAAAGAATAAGGATGAATTAGATAGAATAATAAAAACTTGGTGAAGTTGTATAAATTTAAAAATAATTTAATGAGAAAATTTTAAGGAGAAAAGGAAACATGAAAAAATATTTTATAAATTTAAATACAAGAACATCTTAAAATCTACACAAGAGATGTAAAATAGAACGATTAATGATGTTAGCAAGCATTTAAAAGCTCTTAAGTAAACATATAATTTCATTTTATTTTATTTTAAAAACATTTGATTTGCTTACTTAAATTAATTTTTGAAATAAAATAGCAGATTAATTACCTCTGAGATATTTATTTAATTAAAATTATTGAATATGTCATTAAAAATTGTTAATCTTTTTAAATTAAGTTTCTTTAATTAAATAAAGTAGAGAAAAATAATAAAAAAAGTGAAATTTATTAAAATATAAATCCTTAAATTTATACTTCAATGATATACTATAAAAAAAAGTGAAAATTAATATAGATATAAGCGAAAAATAATCTATAAAAATAATAAAATGGTTGATTGCATTAGTTCAATGTTTGAACTTAAATGATTAAATTTTGACTTTTAATAAAATTAAAACAATCAGTTTAACTATCTAGTATATTAAAAAATAAACATAAGAAATTAATTTCTTGAAAATAAATCTAAATCTTAATATAGACATAAAGATAGAGAGAAGATTATTAAAATTAAAAAGAAGTTAGTAAAATGATTATGGTTATTTATAAATAATTAATAATTTAAATCATTTTTTTACTTTTTCTTTTATTTTTTAATCATAGCTTTTAATTATTAAAATTTAATAAAATAAGAATAAAAATAAAAATTTTTTACAAGCATTAAATAATAGTATTTTCCAAAAAATACGATAAAATAAATTAATATTATCTTAATATTATTATTTCAAGTATCAAATAGGAAAAAATATAATTATTTTTATATCTCTTTTTGTCTATTGCTAAGTTGAAATATAATTTTTATATTGAAACATTTTTATTTCGATCAATTACATATTTAATTTCTTCCTAACCCTTATGGTGTTTAAACTAATATTTTAAACTAATTTATAGCTCAATTCTTATACATTTATGCATTTAAGAAAAATCTCATTTTCATATAAATTTAACTTATGTTGCGCTAATATTTTTTTAATTTATTTTAAGCTTTTTCCTAATTCTCTTAATTTTTTAAGTTGCAACTTTTTCTCATGAACTTCTTTTTATAAAATCAATATTTCTTTTTAATTTTTTTATTATATTTCTAAACTTAAAAAAAATGCCTAGGTATAATCAATATCTTTAAGAGAACAAATCCAAGATTATACAACCTTCATAGAGCTTGAATTTTATGATTATAAAATATGCATTCATTACATATGGTAATTCCTGTTTCCAGAATTGATAAGCAGAATACTCCATTTTGCCATTAAGAGGTGATAGGAATAAATAGTATGGGAACCTAGATAACTCAAATTTCCAACCTACATTAATCATATAATTAAATAGCTTTAACTTAAAAAATAATATATAAATCAGTCTAACATTAAAATTTTTAGGTTAAAATATGAATTAAAGTAAATAGATTATTTAAATAAGAAATTAAGAGTCAAATTAAAAGAATTTTGAATTAATTCAAGTATCACTAGTCTTTTAATAGATATTCTAAATCTAAATTGAAATTAATATTGTGTGTGGCGCCAATTAAGATCACCACTTTAAATTAAATTAAATTAAATAATGTTCGCATTTCAGCTTAATAAAAAGATCACCACTTAAATAAATTTTAAAGTTCATCCCTTCTAGCTTTTAATAAAAAAGAAACTTACGAATCTTGCTTTGTAAATTTCCCTTCTCCTTCTGTTGTTTATCATTTTCATGTTACTAACTCTTCAGCTTCAATTTTTCCTTTTAACCTATAGACAGATCCGTTTTAACTACATCAGATTTCATTTTTTTTTCTTTATCTATAACTCTAATTATTTTCTTCACGATTTTTCTTTAATTCTTCTAAAAATTTCCCAGTTTTTTCCAAAGGAGCTGTTGTCTCTAGAAGTAGTAGCATATTTTCTTTATTATTTATTTTTTTTATAATACTACAGGAGTCTTTTCAATCTCCATTTTAACGATACCTGCATTCTAGTCTAGTTTGATTTGGTAGCTTTAAGAGCTCTGCTAGCTCTTTAGGATGCTTTCAATCTGTTAATTCTGTTCTTATATCAGCTGTACTTGCAAATTAGGCCTTCTGAATTATTCTCTTTAGTAATTTAAAGGGCATCTAGTTCTCTCTCTTGGTTTACCATCCTGAGATCTAAAGTCTCTTGCAACCCGTGCTAGATTTGTTCAGCTAGCTTCTCGTTCTTCTGAATAAGTTTCCTAAACTCTTCCTGAAGGTTTAAAACCACTTTGATGAGCTGCTCTATGCTCATCTGGCCAGAAGGGTTAAATTAAAAGACTTTCTGGTGTAGGGCAGACTTCAGCTGTTTCCTGGATTTCTCCTCCGATGCTGGCGTTTCAGTGTGGGTTGTTTTGGTAGTCTTTTTTACTCTTCATTGCCTTGCTATACTCCGATTTTTTGCTTTTTGGAGTAGGGATGAAACCTTTTCTGAAGTCCTACTTTTTTTTAATTAATAGTTATTCTAATTCTTGAAATTAAAATTAATTAAATTAGTTTAAGGACTTTAACTTCCTAAAGGTTTTATCTGAAAATAAACTTTTATTTGAATACATTAGATTAAGCAAATTAAATATATGAATTTAAACATGATAATTAATACTAAAAAGAAAATACCAGAAATCATTATGGATTTGAAAGCATTTTAATGAAAATTACAAAGATTTTCAATTTTTGAATATAGAACCTTTTAGTTAGTTTAAAAGCAGACTAAAATTATTTATAAAATAGTATTTATGAACTAAAAATTTTAATTGCAAATCACTATAAATGATATAACTTAAGTTTTAATCTACTCTCTTTTCAATAAAAGACAAATAATTTCTATGTAAATATATAATTATTCTTTTATATTTTTTAAAGTTTTATTTGTATTTAAAAAATAAAAAATAACGATTAAGAGATCAAAGGCAAACATTAAAAGAATGTAGAATTCTAAATATTTATTAAGTTTTTAATTATCATAATTTTAATTATATTTCAGTTTAATTATAATGCATAATCTGATTCACATATCACTCTTGCGAATGAAAACCTTAACTAAATAAGAAATCTGATGCAATATAGTTGTCATTACAACAAGTACTTTTGTAATAGATTCCACATCACTAAGAAAGTGCCCTTTGTGTGATAAATCTTACTTATTTGAGGACTCTCTCTATCGGAACGAGAAGGTGATTAGGGACACAATATCAATGATTGGATATCGGGCACTGAAGTCTGGATCTGAGAATTCTTCTGCTTTCATGTCGCTAAACTGGGTAGGAACAGGAAAGGATCTGAAGACATGAATGAGATAATAAAAATGTTTATTTATAAGAATTTAATCAGCTGTGATACTTAGCTCTGGATTTTGATTTTCTCTATTCCCTTCTAACTCCAGTCTTCGAAAATAAATTAAAGAGTTGAGAAAGGAGGTAATCAATTTTAATTTTAAAAGTTGAGATAGAAGAGTATGATCCAGAGAATGAAAAAGAAATCAAGACAGAGTGGATCAAAAATTTCTAGAACAGAAGTAGTGATAGCCAAATAATGGTAATATTACTTTAATATATTTATTTATCCATATTTTCTTTTACTTAAGTAAGTAGCAATTCTGTACTTTTTGTACTGACTGCATGCAGTATCAACTTATCGTTATTCTTTGTATTCAATTTATTTTTTTATAGATTGCTATTCTATTTCTATTGAGCAGTTGATTATTTTGAACTATTCTAGCTTACATTTTTATTATTTTTAATTTCCTTCACAATCTATTCTGTCTATAAAATTCTTCCTTAAATTTGCTATAATGATGAATTTAGAGTTAGTTCCTATCTTAAAATTGAGTGTTCAGATTAAAAAATTTCATAGATTTTAATAGAACTAAGCTCGTTAGTGGAGATAATTAACATATAACAAAATTGATAGCGGCTGCGTTCAGGAGGACTAGTAGGTAAACTGGTGCAGTGTATACTACATTGCGAGTAATCTCACACTAGATGCCACCAAGAGGAAGAGTGGATAAGCAAAGTTAAGACAAGCCTAAATTACTCCGAGGGTTCTCTCTACCAGTATGAAAGTTTGACTAACGCGTCTTAATGATTTAATTAATAATTCTTATTTGGATCCTATTGAAGAAGACTGGAGTATTTCAAAATTCGAGATTAATCTTTTGGAAGTAGATTCCTCATTTGGAAAGCTGACATGATTTAATGGACTACTAGAATTTTAATAAGAAGTATGAAAAATTTTTTTTTTAATATTAATATTGAAAGAACTGAACTCCAACGAGGTGCTAGCGCTCTATAATAATCTTTATTAGTTTATATATAGCATATTAAAAAAACATAGATATTTGCAAGTTGAAATATTACTTTTAGAAATAATAAAAACAGATTTAAAAATATTAATTTATTAATTTGCTTATTTGGCGCTAAAATAATCTAGCGAAAAATTTTATTTAAAATAAAATTTAATTTTCATGATAGTATAAGCTTTTTTGCTTGAGAGGGTGATATTTATAAATTATTTAATTTTTAACAAAATAATCTAATTAAAAACAAATTAATTAATGCTTGAGAAATAATGTTTAATTTAAGTTTAATAGATAATCTAATTAGTAATTTTTTAATTCTATTTATTCAGTTTTCATTTCCCATTTATGAAAAAAGTTAATTTTTGCAAATTTTAATTTTACAATTTTTTTAATTTAATTTTATTAGTAAAATCTTATAGTTATTTCATTTTTATAACTTGAAGTATTTAAAAGCCATATTTTTATTTTAAAATACAAATTTTATTAATTTTATTTCATTTAAAATTAAAAATTTATAATAACTATTAAGACTATTTATTTAATTAATCTCATTTTAAAAATACAGCCTTTTATTAAATTTATAAATATTAGCTTTTAAGACTTATCCTAAAATAGATATTATATATATGCAATTTTTATATTGCTTTCTTAGAACTTTTAGTAAAGTTTTAAATTATGAAGAATAAAAATAATTATATTTAATAAAAAAGGAATTATATATAATTTATTATATAAATGCTAATTTACTTAAAATTTAAATAATTAATTAATAATATAATGTAATTTTAAGAAAAGTGTAGCTCTTGTTAAATTGACTTCGATGATGAACTTGGAATTCCTTTATTGTTACCTTGTAATCATTCAGTTTGCCAAACTTGCTTAATGAGTGATTTTAGAAGATAGAATCAAAACAAGTGTTCTATATGCTAGAAAGTATCAAATATTCATCCTAATAAATTACTTAAAAATGAATAAATAATTAGAAAAATATAGTAAGGAAACTATAAGCAATAATAGATAGCAAGTATCTTGGAGTCTCTACATGTTTACAAACATAATTTAAAATAAATAATGTAGAAAGTTATTTAATCACAATTTTAAATTGTTTTCGAAGTTGTAAATCTCATTAATAAAAGCTTATTTCCATAAAAGAATTAAAATTTATCAGATTTTTCTTCTAAAGTACATGAGATCAATCATTTGATTAAGGTATTGGAATAGTGTAAAGATTAGAAGAATTTTATTAAAGAAGAAATTTTAGAAGAATAATAATATTCTTAACTTGAGGATATTTTAAAATAACTATAACAAAAAGGAAATTAATAAATATAGAACTTAGAAAAATAAAAAGAAATTATTTTTTATTTAATAAATCAGTTATTTTAGTTATCAGCTAATTAGGAAGTAGAAGAATTAAAACAAATTTTAAAATAATTTAGAGAAGATTTTAAAAATAAGAAATATCTAAAAAAAAATTAGAAAGAATAAGAGAAAAATTAAAATTAATAGCAGAATTAATCTAATTTTATTAATTACTTTTGAGGTAAAAGTAAAAAACTTCATCTGTTTGATGTTAAAACAGAATAATACAAGTTAGTATAAATATAATAAAAAATTCCGTCTCATTGAAGAAGTGTAGATTATAATAATAAAATATATTTAGTAGGTGGAAAAATTAATAGCTTAGCTGTAAATACTGTATGATAAGTAGAATATAATGGAGAATGCCAATAGTTAAATAATTTAAATATTGAAAGAAATAGCATTGGCTTAGCAGCTGCTTAAGGAATGATTTTCGCTGTAGGTGGAGTGGATATAAATAAATAAGTATTAAATTCAGTAGAATGTTTAAAACTTTAAAATTAAAGTAACTGAATGTTTTGTTAATAATTGCCATATGGAATTTTTGAATAAAATCTTGTAACTGACAAATAATAAGAAAATATTTATTCTTTTGGTGGGAAGAAATCAAAATTATAATATATA
Source organism: Loxodes magnus (assembly GCA_946699065.1). Taxonomy (NCBI): domain Eukaryota; phylum Ciliophora; class Karyorelictea; order Loxodida; family Loxodidae; genus Loxodes; species Loxodes magnus. The sequence continues at coordinate 96,834 of CAMPDV010000575.1, read as the reverse complement.
AATTCAATTTTAAAATACAATATAAAAAAAGATGAATGAAATAATTTTGATTTTAATTTGCCTTAAAATTTAGCAAGTATAGCAGTATGTTTGGAACCTATGCTAATATTTGGAGGTAATTATGAACTTAATAAGTAATAAAATAAAATATATAAAAGAGAAAACTAAGAATGATAGCAAGGTATTCTACCAGAAGTATGCAATTGCTGATCATAAGTTAAATTAAATAAAAATTTTGCTTATGTTTTTATGTGGTCAAAAAACTAATAAAATTGTTTATTGTTGATGAAAGTAAATATAAATACATTAGAATCTGAAATACTAAAAAAAGTACAAGGATGAGATTTAATATGGAAACTTTTAATAACTTTAATTTTTTTATATTCTTTATGTTTTTGATTAAAATTTAATTTCACAAAGAAAAAATATTTACTTCGTTTAATTTATTTTTATCATTTAATTAAGATATGATAATTTTTAATAAAATGAAAATTTTTAAGTTTTGCAAAAAAATTATTTTAATTTTATATCTTAGGCAATAGTTTATCGATACCTATAGTTTTAACCATGAATATTCATAGATATTATGCATTTTATAAATGATTAATAATTTTAGATTAAACATTTTTAATTATAAAATGAAGCGGGTATTTATTATTTTTCTATATATATTTAGGGTATATCAAATTTAAAGTTATTTTTATTTAAATAATTAGTTCTATAATTTATTTTTTTATTTCAAATTACAGGTTAAAATTATATCTATAAATTAAATAATTAAAATGACTTTAATAAAAAAGATTTAAGAGCGCGTAGCACCTCAAAGGCGCACAGCTCTTTAATAAGATTATTAAAGTTAAAAAATTATTTTCTGAAGTCTTCCACAATGATAGCATCCTTAGTGATCTTGTCTTCTATAGGACGTGATTTGAATGTTCCCAAGAAACCATAGTATCTGGCATCTTTCATCAAAAATGTTTCTTGATAACTTTTTAGTCATTGTCTTCTCTCTTGGCTCCTATCAAAATTCCTGTTTGGTTCATTGTCCATGGGGTAATTCCTGGTACCAGAATTTAAGTGAATCTCAGTTGGAGGATGCTCCTCCCTATTTAAAATGTATTATTTAATAAAATTATATTATATATATAAAATATAAATGGCAGCCATAATTGGGAAAACTTGTAGATAATATTGAGCAGCTTATATAGCATTGTGAATAATCTCATATTAGATGCCTTTCTGATAAGGGTGGACAAATTTGGAAGATAAATACTACACTTGAAAAAGAGTTCTCACTTGAGAAACGATTGTTTGATGATAATGTGCTCGTAATCAAAGATTCCTCAGAAAATGCATAAAATCTTAAATAAGCTGTATGGAGGAGTTCCTCAGATTACTAAATTATTAATTCTTATTCGAATTTATTTTAGAAGACTGTTGTGCTTGCAAAAAAAATTCGAAAATAAGCTAATAAGAAGTTTCCCCATTTGGAGAAACAAAGTTTTTATTTTGATGGCTAAACTTAGATAAGTGGATAAATGAGAAAATTTAAGTTAATATTAATATAAATATTAATAATTAAATTATGATAAATTTGTTAACGGCTACATCACATTAATTTATTTATTATCTAATATTGTTATTTTAAATTTTATTACTATAACTTTTATAATAATACATTACTTATAAAATTTAAACTTTTATTATATTATTAAGAATTTAAATAGGGTGGAAAGCCCTTTCCTTCGGATGATGCTTGGAGACCCAGCAAGGCAACAAAAAAATGAGCGCGGACGGAGGATAAATAGGAGGAAGAGAAACCAATGACAAGAGAAAGAAGATTTGACAAGCTGGAGAACTCTGAATGTCAGGAGGAAACTTTTTTCATTATAGGTCGGGGAAATGTATCCGTAATCGCGTATTGAATCCTATGCTTTGGAAGGAAAAATTACAGGGACGTACTGCGGGAAGAGAAAACAAGGATAGAGAGACATAAAAATTTTTTGTCATTAAATAATATTAATTTAAAGAGTTGCGCACCAACAAGAGTGCTACGTGCTCTGTAACCCAATTTTTTTATTTATATTGATTTTTTACTTTTTTATATACCTTTTAATTTTTTACTTATTCAAATATGACTATCTTGGATAGAAATTTCACTCCCTTATTATTTATGTCAGTTAACTCGAAGTAAAATCTAGATACTGGTATAAAGACATGGAAGAACTATTTTTAAATTTCTTAGCTCTTAATTTTAGGCGAAACCAACTTCTCGAATATTTGCTCAAGTAATTGGAAACTTACTTTAAAACATTTTTAATGTCAAAGGTATACCTTAATACCCTATATGCCAATCTAAATGAAAGTGGATAGGTATTGGAAAGGTGTAATTAAAGCACGATAAAAAAAATTATTAATAAAAAAACTTAGATTATAGAGCGTCTAGCATCTCACGATCGCGTAGCTCTTTAATAATAAAAAAAAGAAATTACAACGAGAAGAAAGATTTAGAATTGAACACTATAAATAAATTAAAAAACAAGTAATTATGATCTTATAAGAACTTACTAAAAAGTAAATTAAGAAAATGAGTAATTTTAACATATAAGTGGTTATTAGATTTAAAGAAAAAAGAATTGCAAAAATTAAGAAATCTAGCTTAAACGGTCAGATTTTAAATATAATAGATTTTATTCACATTTTTAATAGGATAAAACATTAATGATCTTATACAATTTGGATTAACTTAAAATAAAATTAAATATTATTAAACAAAAAATAAATAATTATTAAATTACATTTTTTATTTATAATGGTTTTTAATAATTTATCTCAAGAGGTTTATCTAATTATTTCACTTTTAGTAAAAAATTTATGTTTTAAACAAATCTTGAATATCTTAAATTCAATTTTGAATATTTTATATATTTATCTGCTTATAGAGAATGAATAAAGACTTTCAGTATTTTATTTTAAGAATGATTAACAACTTTTCATATTTAGTATTTAAATTCTATTGCAATGAACAATTTATCATAATAAAAAATTATTATTTAAGTAAATAATTAATTTATTGTGCAAAAACAGACAAGATGCTTTTATCAAGCAAATTGAAAAAACTTTTACATTTTTAAGGCGAATTTATTTAAATCCGCGTTTTATTATTTTTTAGTAGGATAAAAATCTAAAGATTGCAATGAAATTGAAATCTCTTGACTGGTAATTTATGATTTTTTCATTAAATATGAAAATTTTATCTTAAAGCGGGCTTTTTATCTTTAACTTTTGATTAAGTTATATTTAAATTTAATTAGGATAATTTTTAATTTACCACTTGATAAAACCTTTAAAAGTATCTTAAATAGAGAAATAAAAAATAAAAAACTCACATATAGCTATTTTTTGAATTAAATAAAGTAATGATAACAAAATCTAAATACCAAGTTTTTATCAATGATATTAAAATGTTTACTTTTTTACAAAATAGTAATAGCAATGCTACTAAATTTCTTAAATAAATTTATCCTCAACTATAATTAATTTATTTTTAGAATATTTACATTTATTTTATTCTAAATTATTCTATTTGCTACTTAGTTCTTTTTTATTTATCTCAAAGTTAAAAATTGTAAAATCAAAAATTTTATCTTTTGATTTCTTTGATTCATGATCATTTCCATTACATTTAACTTTAAATATTTTTATCTATATTTCATTTTTAATATTTTTATATGCAATAGTTTTTCTTTAGAATAAACTTATTTAGATATTTCTCCTTTAAATATTTTTATTATTAAATTTCAAGTAAAATTAATTAAAAATTCCATTTTAAGATAGTTAAAAGCTGGACTTAATTAAATAGATTTATCCCATTTAATGATTTTCTTCTTTTCTTGTATTTATTTAGGAATGTAATATTTAGAATTATTTTAAAATTAATGATATCAAGTTTATTTCTATTGAATTAATTAAAAATTTATATCAAATGTTGGAAGTTATAATTTTAGCAAATATCTATAAAAATAAAATTTTAGTTTTTTACTTTTCTTTAATTTTGTTAATTATTTATCTTAATAGTTATTAAAACTTTTTATTTATAAATTTATGATATAAAATAAAAATTTAAATTTAAAATAAATAAGTAAATTATATTTAAAATTATATTTATTAATAAATAGTGTAGGACTATCTGTTTTGTATATTCTAACTAAAGAAAATAATTTAATAAAAATATAAATTATTTTAAAATCCTAAAAACATTAGCAACATCACTTTAGCATTATTTATAGTTAATAGAAGAAGATATAGTTTTAAAATAGTAAATACTTAAGGAACTATAAAATTTAGGTTTACATTTAAAAGCTAATGAAATATTTGAACTATATGAGCATATTAAAAATAATATAAAGCCTTTGATAATTATTTAATAGGCTATTTAAAAGAATAATAATAAAAGTAATTACCTTTTAAAATAAAATCAGCATTTTTAAGCAAGAGTAATTGCTTGCTTAATTTAAGTGAAACTTTTAAATTTATTAATTAAATTAATTTATGCTAAAGCAATTCAAGTTTTACTTCCATTTTTTTAACAAAATTAAAATTCAAAATTAAATAAATGAAATTACGTATTAGCCTATTAAATATATTCTTAATAACATTTTTTTGTATTTATCTATAAATAACTCTATAAAGTTAGTTTTAAATATCCTAAGCAATATTTTATTTTTACATTAAAAATAAAGATAAAGTTGCAAATAGTAAAATAATTATTAAATTTAATAAGAAGAAGAATAGCTTTTGATAAGGCAACATTTTTTTTCCATATTAAAAATGCTTCTAAAGAAATAGTATCAAAAAATTTAAATAAACTTAAACTGGAAATTTTGTTGACTTTCTAGTTGTTAAAACAATTTATTCCAATTAAAGATATTAATTTTGTAATGCTTTCTTATTACTCTCCTCGTTAGATATTTTCAGAGTCTTCCTATCCAATTTTTTCCAATGTAAATAATTCTTTTTCTTTCAAGTAACATTTTGTGAAATATTTTTATTTATAAATCATAGTCCCCAATCTTTTGCTTAGGTTACTCCCGTTATCTATATAGAAATTGCAGTCCATGATATTTTCAAAGTTATCAAATCCTCCACATATGCAAAAGAGGTTATCAAAACTGTTATGAAGATACTTGAGAGATCTTCTCGAAAACCATAAGATTGCATTTTTATTTTATATAAACTAATAATTTTTCTTTTAAATTGCTTATTAAATATTGTATATGTAGCGAAAGGATACTTTTTGATTTTTTTTAATTATTGAGTATATGTTTGTGCTATGGATGTAAATATACACAATCTGTTTTCATTCTAAATAAAATTATTAGACAAAGATAAAAAACTAAAAAATGAATTACGAGTAATAACTCAGGCTAATAAATTAAATCTTCTTTTTTTCATCCACTAATTTCAAGATGAATGTATTTTTAAAAAATTATTTATTCTAGTCAAAAAATTATATTCTAATGTAGAGATATCTTCTGCTATACATCTTCAATAGTCTCTAATCAATGTTAATTTTAACTACTTTACTATCAATCTACTCTTTTTCAAGCTCCCAATCATCAACTATCTATTTGAAATTTAGTTTAGAAATTAGTTCTTCTTCAAATTAGATAATATAAAGTCTCGCAGCTATTAGGTATTAACATTATAATTTTTTATGAATGCCTAATTTTCTTAAATCTTATTGATACGCTATTTAGTAGATGGAAAATATAGATCTGAACATTATCTCTTAAGGTAATATATGGATTCTTCTTTCAAAGAATTTTTTTAGTTTCCTAGTTTAGATTTATGAACAATAGATGTTGAAAGTCTAAAAAATTATTCACAGAATTTAATGGATATAGTTGTTAAATTGGAAGGAATTTATTACTTTAAAATTTAGTATTATTTAAGATTTTCTGTTTAAATAAATATTTCTTGTTCAAAAGCTTTGATTCAACTGATTATTTGAACATTTAGCTGATCACATTAATACTACAACTTTATTTATTTCAAATTAATAAAGCCACACTAGGAAATTTAATCCATATGTAATAAATCTGTACCTGTAGAAGAATCTAAATCATATTAACAGTTTGAATTTTTTAATCGCTGGATTAAATTTCAACATCATTTTATTAATTCTATAGTTAAGGTATTTTTGTTTATATGAAAGCATCTTTAAATGATTCCTCATACTTATTCTTTTGTAAATTCACTAAACTTAATATATTTTAATAATCCCTTTCTTTTAGTTATAGATTCTATTAAAGATTATTACATTAAATCTTTACTAAATTCCTTATATTTTTACTTAATTAAAAATATAATTAAAATAAGTAAACTTGTATATATTAAGAAGCTAAAGCTAAGTAGTATAAATTTAACTTAATGACTAAGAAGGTAGGTAAATAAAGCTATTGAAAAACTTAGAATTTTGAATTAGATAAAAGAATTAAGCAAAAGTCTAAATTAAGTGAATATTATATTTACTCATTTACTTTTTTAATAATTTTTTGATTTGAAAAAATAGTTAAATTTTGAATAAATTTAGATTATAAACTCTGGAAAGAAAAAGAGTAAAAGTAATAAAAGGATTAAAATTTTGGTTTTTAACTCAGTTTTATTATAAATAAAATGAAGAATCAAGTATCTTTTAAAATAAAATATTTCAGAATTAAATTAAAGGTATTTAAAAATCAAAGGCATCCAATTTGAGTTAAGGTAATTTTAATATATTTAAGAGTGCATTAAAAATTAGCGTTAAGTAATTTACCAAAAATTTTTAGTATAAATTTTAAAAATAGAAAATAGGCATTCAAATTATGCCATTTTTTGTAAATTATTTATGAAATAAAATTTAAATTCAAATTTATTAAATTGCTTGCAAAAAGTTAGCTTTTGCTTAAGCCCAATATTTTCTTCCATAAGGTTCCTTTGCTTGTAAGCTTTATTTTGGATATTCCTAGTCATAATTTTATCAGCTCATTCTTATGTATGTTATCTTTTTCTATCTTATATTATTTAAATCCTTACCATTTTTTTACTAAATAACTTTTCAAGTTACAAAAGTGATATCTCTTCTTGTCTCTTACTTCTTGATTCAAAATTTTTTAATTTATTCTTAATTTTGATAATTTTTATGAACATAAACAGATTTTTTTTGTTTTATTGAGTTGAAAAGAGATTCTTAATCAAATCAGCAAGGCAAAAAATTTAATTTAGGCCAAGATAACTACTCAAAATGAAATAGCTTCGATCAGATTAGGATTGAACATGTCAATATAAATGGAATAGCAAGTAAACTATATGCAGTTGAAGAATTATAAGAGAAAATGATATTGAAAATTTTTCAATCAACGAAACTATGATAAAAGCAAGCTTTCCTTCCAATCTTAATATAAGATTATAAGACTTATTACAAAAAATCAGGCAAAGATGGAGGTACTTGCTTGATAATAAAAGAAGAACTCAATAGTATTGAAAAAATTAATCTAAAACATATCCTAGAATCTATTTATCACAGCCAAACTAAGCAATATATTTATTACGTTCTGTTACACGTCAGATAATAGCTAAAATGAGAATATAAAATATCAAGCATATGGTTATGTTAGTTTACTACTTAAAAAATTCCCAAATAGAGCAAATATTCTAATGGCAATGCTCTTTTACAAGATTATGGAGATAATCCCAATAATGACTTTGATAATACGAATAGATTCTAGAAATTCATTATTCAGAATGCTCTTGAAATAGTTAATAATATGAACAGCGACATTTGCAAGCATAAAGAAACAGGTTTTAAATTAAATTAAATTAAAAATAAAAGAGTTTTTTGATGTCTTTAATAGCAAAAATTGGTTCCTTTAATTATAGACATTAGTAAATGTTTTTAAATCGTTTTTAAATATTTTCTTAATCTCCTCATTTTTCAATTACGTTTAATTTCTTTTAATCTTTTACTTGCTCCTTTTTTACTTTCTCCTTTTCTCATAACTCGATTCTTCTTAACATTAACTTCTTGTGAAATATTTTGATTTTAAAATCTAAATACTCTATCTATGACCTTGAAAATGAATGATTGAGAATTAAAAGAAAGAGAATAGCTAGTTTAATTAAGAAAAAGAAAAAACCATGATATTCTAATAAAATTTAGAAGAAATTTGATAAATTTTAAAAAAGATATTCAAATTTAATTGATCAACTAGAGTGAACGCTTGAACCAACTTTAATTAGAAAAGAAAGTATTTAATTTAATAATTATAGCAAGTAGAATATTAAAATAAGAATTTATAATGAAGCAAAAGAATTAAAAATCTTAATTTAAGAGAAAAAGTAGAAGAAATAGTAGTAAAATGAATCAAAAGCGATGATAAAATAAAAAATTAACAGAGTACAATTTATTTACTAAAATATAGTTAGTACTCTGACCTGATCTGATCTAAATCTTTATCAGAAATCAATAAAATTTTTGGATCGGAAGAATTATGCAAAATTTTAAGAAGATAGTGAAATAATAAATTCACTAGTAAAGAAGATATTTGCATTATAATATGCTTCAACTGAATACTGGATGAAAAACAATAAAAAAAATTTCCATAAACGGATTAAATATAAAATCCGAGAGTATAAGGGCTTTCAACCATTTCTTGACTTTAATACTCATTAAAAAATTGCGAAATTCAGTTCGATTTTTACATTTTACAAATATTAAAATTAACTAAAATCTATCTATTTTATAAATTTTATTCTATTTAAATTTATAGTTAAGTGAAAAAACTATAAAGTCAGTAATTGAATGATCTTGTAAGAGAACTAGTAATTTTATTTTATCTTATTAATTAAGCTGAAAATACTTTAAATGAAATTGGAACTTAAAATCTTTTTACTTTTAGTAAGTAAAAAATAATTTAATATTATGGATTAAATAATAAAGGCCAAATCACAATTCCCAACTAATTTTCTATTGATAACTATATAGTAAAGAAAAAATTAGAAACAAATTTTATTAAGAAGCAACTTTATGAAATAGAGACAGGCCCTCTGTGCAGGCATTCAGAGAACAACTTGAAGAACTTTAGAAATTTCCAGAAATAAAATGTTCTAAACTTAGCAAGGAATTTAGGCAAGAAATAATCTCAATCTTTAAGTTGCGAATTAATTCATATAGCTTTATATATGATTTACATTTACGTTATTATCCAGTGAAAAGCTATTCTGTATATGTGGATGAAATGGCAAACATAGACATATCTTCTAATATGTCTACTATTAGAATTTACTTAGAAATCTTTCCGATAAATTTCTTGGTGAAAATTTTTAAAGATTAACAAAATAAGGATAAATCTACTAAAACTAACAGTTTATTTACAATCAATAATCAGAAATAAACCTTCAAATCAAAAATTTTCACAGGAATATACAAAGTAAAAGACAGATAATATTTTGAAAAAGCTAACCAAATAAAAAAAATTTATATATTGAATAAAAAGAAATTTTAGAAGCAACGAAGAAAAGAAAGAAGACATAAGATAACATTTAAAAATCCTCAAGACATAAGAGATTCTGGTTAATTAAAAAGATAAAAGCTAGATTGCATATCTACTCTATTTTTTTTCCTTTTTGATAAAGCAAAAATCAAATATATGATTATAATATTTAAAATAAAATTATAAGAATGTGATAATATATTGAAAACAAAATTGCTGGTACTTCAAGAAGGAAAATTTCATTTTTAAATACTGGATGAAAATTTAAAAAATGTTAAAAGAATAAATATTTAACGAAAAAGAATTATAATATTTTGCAAGAAGAAAGGAAAAAGTTATAGGATAATTTATATTAAAAATTTAATGTATCAAGGAGAGATGGAAATTTTAATTTAAATGTAAATATTTTAAAAATAATAAGAGTAAGAATAATTTTGTATTTTGTCTCAGGAAATTTTTTTTGAATAAAAAAATAAAAGTAGTAATTCTTGGAGAATCATAAAAAAACTATAAAGAAAAATAGAAAAAAGCAGTAAACAAATAATCAAAGCTAAAATTAAGAAAATTAATTTGAGATGCTTTAGAAAGAAAATCTTAACCCTAACATAATATTTAAGTTTAGGTCTCTCCATAAAAGAAATCGAATGGGTGCTTTATAATTTAAAATAATCTTATCTAAAAAATTTAAAATAATATACAAAAATCTCTTATATTTAAATTATCATACTAGCTATTATTTTAGTTGTTTTAGATAATCAAGATTTAAATTTTCAAATAAAAAAAGATTGATTAATTTTTATTTAAAAATTTTAAATAATATAAAATTTATTTTTCTCATTTTATTTAAAAGTACAATATTTTCTTTCTATAACTTAGAAAATAAACTTTAAAAAATTAGTAAATATAAATATGAAAATAAGAATATTATTAAAAAACATATCAAGTTATTTTAAATACTTATTCTAATCTTATTTTAGTTATTGTAAAATTTTTATAATTAATTAAAAAATTTGTTTTCTTTTGATATTCTATTTGAAAATAAATTTTAAGATTAAGTTCATAAAAATTATTAGAATTATCGGAATAATTTAATAATAATTGTTTTTAATTTAAAAAATTATATATCTTAATATAAAATTAATTTCATTTCATTTTGAAATTTTCTTGACTATTTCTGCTTCCAAAGTATTTATATTAACTCTTATGATATGATAATAACCTTTTTAACATGATTATCACATAAAAGCATAAACGAAATTATTTTTCATTTTTACCTCTGTTCCGCAAATACATTCTATTGGAATTTAACCCTATTTTCACTCACTTCCTTCTCTTTTAAATATTTTATTTGATTAATTTTTTTAAGAATTACCTCCAAATATTAGAAAAGGATCTAAATTAACTGCAGTTAGAGAAATTTCATGAGGAAGGCTAAAATTATGTTAATTTCATTCATCTTAGTTAATATTATATTTTAAAATTTAATTTGTATATGTTTTATCTTTTTTTCCTCCAATTAAATAAATATATTATTCTTTTTTGTCTGTTACAAGATTTATATCAAAAATTTCATATGGTAATTCTTAAAGATATCTTCATTTTACTTTACTTTCTAAATTTAAACATTCTACCGAGTTCAAAGGAAGTTTTGTATTTCCAATTCCTCCAACAGCATAAACTGTTCCTTTTGCTACTACAATTCCTAAAGCGTATCTATTATCATTCATGTCAGGTAATTACTTGCATCTACCATCTTATTCAATCTACCAGCTTGTTTTAACAACTTAATTTTTGGATTTTCCTCCTACTAAATAAAATTGATTATTATATTCAAGACTTTTGAAATGATCAACTTCCTCTATCTATAAGTTTATTAATTTATATTCTTCATTATCTATATTAAATAAATGAATGCTCTTCCCATTAAATTGAACTCGATGAATATAATTTTATTTCACGCTATTTATTTTATTTTATATGACTTAGTCTTCTAATCTATTTTATGATATATTTTAATTTTATGAGTATCTATTTAAATCAATTTTCTTTAGTCTTAAATACTCTTAGTTTAGGAGTTAAATTATAATTGAAAGCATTAATACAGCTATGGAAGCAATTTTTATTATTAAAAGCTAAATTACTATATTTAATAATCTCCTTTCTATTAAAGTGTTTTTAAATTCTCAAAATTTTAATTTTCTTCTGTATAATAAGGTTAATATTAAAGACTTAGCTTCTTAATCTCTTTTTATTTTTCTAGTATAACTAGTTTTTTACTAAGATCTTCTAATGTTCGTTAAATTTAAAGATGAATCTATTTAATTTAAGCAAAATATATTAGATTCAGAAGTTATAAAACTTCTTTAGTAATGGATGATTATAGACGAATTAATGTCTTTCTTATTTCCTTAAATCTACTAACTTGGAGTTATATAAGTTCTATTTCTTTATTTATTAATTAAGTTTAATTATAATATTGCTATATTTAATTTATCATCTATTCATTTTTTTATAATTTGCTTGGATGAACATTATTCGTTTTATTACAAACAGGACATCTATACTAGCTCTGCTTTCGAAATTCGTTTATTAAGCAAATTTAGCACATTGAATGCTAGCAAGGTAATAAAAATGGAATAGTTAATTAAATGTCGAATTCATTTAGACATAAACGACATTAATTACTCTGCTACATCTTTATTATCTAAAAAAAGAGTAATATATACTTAAGTATTTTAATGAAAATTAAAACTAAGAAATAACTTTATACTCATAATAATTAAATTTCTTAAAGCTTATATTTAATTTAAATGCTTTCAATAATTAATACATCTTGCAAATTAATAAAATATTTTTTAAATATCTCATAATCTAAATTTTATTACTGCTTTGTTTCTAAATAATAATAGAAGCTTTTAGTTTTTGTTTCTTTTTAAATTATATAATCTTATAAATGAAATTTATTGAAATTATCAAGATTAGCAAGTTATCAAAGTCAAAGTATGCTTGAAAGTGTCTCTAATCAATTAATTTTAACTATAAGAGTTAGGGTCATCTTTAATTAGAGGAAATGTTTCCTCAAATTAAAGAAAATAAAAATTTTTATATTAAATACTCAACTGCACATGTCTTCATCTGAATCAATTTCAAACTGAGATGATTCTTCTTTCTCTTCATCAAGTTAATAGAATTGTTCTTCCATCTTCTTGTAAATTTTCTCCAGCTTCTCTAAACAATTCTAAGGTCACTGCTGCCCTTTTAAAGCTATTTATTCTGTTACTATTAATTATCAAGATCCTGTTTGAGTAATGTCACACTTGAATCATCTAATACCAGCTTCTTTCTGTAAATACCTCCAAAGTAGTTGCAATATAGCCTCCTCGATGTTCCAAATTTTTTTCGATGCTTCTCAGCCACTCTTCTTCACTTCGGACATTACCTCCAAAAATTTTCAGCCTTTTGACAACAATAGTAACATTTTATTAAGGGCTTGAATTAAAATTTTTATTCTGTTTACATTTTTTCAATTTCCATCTTATCTGTTTGAGGTTATTTTTTGATTTTTAATCGAATTTCTTCTTTAATTTTCTATGTATTTGCTTCTAGGTCTTTTTATATTTTTACAAATTTGGAAGTTAAGACTTCAATTTAAAATTAAACTTAACTTACCTAGTCTTAATCTTCCTTTTTTTATCTTACAAAAGAAGCCGAAGATTCTAGTTTTCCGCCTTCAGGATCTATATTTCGGTATTCATTTTCTCAATTAATGAATAAAGCTAAATAATATCTTGCTCACAGGATTTCTCAAGCTTTTTAAATTTGCTAGGAAATTCAGTATTTCCCAATCCTTAGCAGGAGTAGATTTATCTTTTTTGAATTCTTGGTTCTTGTTAGTTAACTGAGACTTAAAATTGATCTTTTAGGTTAGATTTTAAGATTTAGATTCCCGGGCTTTTTTCCATTTTTTCCTGAAATTATCTCTAAATTTCCTTTTATATCTAGCTTGCTTCTAAATATATTTTTACTCTTTTATCGTCCAATATTTAGTCGGTTGCATAAAGAGATGCAAACATATTCTATGTCAGTAAACATTATTCCAATGTAATCTTAAAAAAATTGAAAATTTCTTCTAAGCAGGTTTCACCCAAATCAAATTACGATCAGCAAAATATACTCTAAGAACTCAAAGTTATGCAATACGAGAATTTTAAACTTTTAAGAAATGTATAGGAGTTAGAAGGAAAAATCGCATACCAATATCTAAAACATAAATATTAAAGAATGAAAATTACCGACCATTCAATCTGAGAATTGAGTAAATAGAATCCAAATTCAACTAATTAGAGGAATCATTTGTTATTTATTTCTAAAAAATAAAATAACAGATGATTCCATAGATGTGGAACTGAATCCTCAACTAGAAAAAATTCCTATAGTAAAAAATAAAAATTAATGCTGTTATTGTAAGAAATATATTTACTTTTTAAGATATTGCTGAAAATTTTTATAAAAATAAAAACATGAAAACTTTAAGTTATGGAGATCCACAAATAATCTAAACTGCACTCATGAAGGTTTACTATACAGAAAAAGATGTGCATAGAGAATGAAAATTTGAAGGACATCGCATTTGCTCAATAAAGAAGAAATTTGAATATATTTGGAACCGAGCTCGATTGAAGCAAGATACCTTTTATTAAAATGGTTAATGAATACTAAAAGATATGTATTCTAAGAAGAATGCTTATTTACTGTTCTGTGGTGAAATCAGAAATTTACGATGCAGAATATTTTTTAGCCTTTTTCCTAAACTTTTCTTCAAAAATATGAGTATCAAGTTGATTGGCAATTTCTTACCGATTTTTCCCTAGACATAGAGTTTCTAGGATACAATTTTTTCAACTTTTTTGGAGATAGATAGCTTTTTATACTCCTTCCATATTTAAAACTTAACTTAAGAATATTTTTTCAAGTATGAATACTGAATGAAATATTTAAATATTACATATATTAAATTTTTATCTTTTTTTAATAATAATTTTATATAATCGTAATACAGTTTAAATCTAATAAAATTAGAAAGATTAAACTAGATTTTTAACATAAAAATAAATTTTTTTCTTAATAAAGCAATTTGATAAAATGACTTATAAAATCTTTATTATTATTATTTAAAAAGTGACAAGACAAATAAAAATTACTTTTACGTATCCTTTTTTCCACTACTGAACTAATTTTCTTTTTATATTAAAATTTTTATTCTTGATAATTTAATATTTAATTGTTTTCTAGCCACTTCGATATTAATGTAATATTATAAATTTTTTTTTGCATAAGTTCTTATGTATCAATGCATTATAAAAAAACCAATTTTCTTTTTTGCTTTTAGTTTAATTAAAAAAATTTAATTTTCATCATTTAATTATATCCAATATTTTAATAAGTAAATATGAGCTTTAAATCAATTATCTCATAAATTTTTGTATTAAAAAAATTAAATAGGTTATAAAGAAAAATAGTGTCTGTTATTATACAAAGAACTGCGTTCCAACGAGGTACTACGCGCTCTATAATCAAATTTATTTATTTATTATAAATAATTTTTATCTATTTAAATTACTAACTTTAGATACGATGATGGAAAGTATGAAAATATTATCATAAAATATATACATTTATTTGTATTTTGTAATGTCAATTTATTAATATAAGTAAATTAATAATTCTTTAATAAAATGAATTTAATTGGTCAAAGATAAAGTTAAAATTTTTTAGCTCTATAAAATATATTATTTTAATATTCTGTAACCATTGAAACAAATTTTATAAGATATAAAGGCTTTATCAAAATTAAATTCTGCTCCTCTTTTTAATTACCAAAATAAAAAAATAAAAAATAGATAGAAAATCAATAATATCCTCTAATTTATGTTGCAAAGCTACTTATTGCAATTTCCATTTTATAGATAAGTATTAAAAAGGCATAAATTAATTAATTGTTTTACTTTTTATTATTTAATATACAAATTAAATAAAAAATAATTAATATGAAAATAAAGTTTATGTTAATTTAAAATAAGTATAAATAGTTGAAAAATTAAATCTACTTATAAAATAATGTTTTAAATTTCTAAATATAAGTATTAATTTCAATATCAACTTATATTTTATTTATCAAATATCTTTAAAATAATTTATATTTATTAGCATTTATAAATAAACCTGCTATATAGAAGAAAATATTAAAGAAAGAGCTATAAATACTTTTTTAATTTAAATAATATTAAAAAATATTTTAGAAAATTATAATTGCTTTCAAATATATTTTAAATTATTTTATGATAGAAACTAAATGATTAATTATACTCCTTATAATTAGAAAACATTTTAAATTAAATTTTATTTTAAATAATGATGAATGAAAATTTTTTATGTCGTAATCGATAAAAATAAAATAAGAGTTACTTATTTTGTGTGTTCTAACTTAATAAGGCATTTTATTAAATGTATATTATTATTTATAAAATTATCATTTTTTAAATAATTAAACTTATTATTATTGTTATTCATTAATTCAAAAAAGCATACAAAATAGAAACATTATCTTATAGATTTTTCATTTTATTAAAAAAATTATTTTTTCCTTAAAAATTAAAAAGAATTCCTTATAGTTATTTATAGTTATTAATAGAAATTATATTTTTAGATCAGTAAAAATTTATAAAGTTATAGGTTTAAACTATGATATTGATTGAAATATATTTTAAACTAAATAAATGTCTTTAAATAAAAAGAAAATCTATTATATTTATGACAATAATAAATGATATAAGAAAAATTTAATTATCTTTAAAAATAAGTTTAACTATTTTTAATAATTGTAATTGCTTTTTTGATATCATTTATAAAATTTTATTTTTTTATAATCAAAATAAACTTAAATATTGAAGTAATTAATCTTTTCTCCTTATTTTATTTATCAAATTCAAAACATAAATCTACTAGATTACTCCACATATTAGCGCTTAAAAATTATGCTTAGATATACAAAAAAAATTGAAATTATTTTTTATTATAAAAGCTTTAAATATATTATTTAAATATCTTGAAGGGGATATTACATATACTCCAATTATTTGTATATCATAAGCAAAAATATTATTTTATTTTTATCAAAAGTAATAACAACTTTCTTAAGTAAAATTTCATTTTTACTCTAAATATAAAATTAATTTTTTTTAATAAAGTAAAAGTTTGTAAATTTAGGATACTTCAACTTTAATTTTAAATACTGATTTTTAATGCTCTTATAAAATATTATTTTTAAATTTAAATAACCTTCATTCAATTCAATAATTTTGGTAATATATCTTTAATGAATTTTAGTACTCTAATATTTTATTAGAACTTAAGATTTAATTTTAATCAATTAAATTATAATTAAATATTTTATATTTAATAAATATTTTTCTTAATAGTACTTAAAGAAGATCATACTATAAAATTAATTTACAAATATATTCTAAACTAAATTTTGTAAGAAACTTTTTTACTTTTTTGTTTAAAAATATTTTAGAAAAAAATATTTTGGGAATTAAATATTCCTTAAGATAAAAAATTTACCTTATAAGCTTTAGAAATAGAAATTATTAAAAAATGTAATTTAAAGAAAAATGATACCTTAAAGAAAAATAAATAATTTATTTTCAAATATTAAAAGAATATTTGAATGATTATAAAACAATTTTTAGAAAAAGAAAAAGCAAAAAATAAAAAAATAAAAGATAAATTATAGCAAGAATAATTAAATCTTATGAGATCAACATTATAATTTAAAAAACATTGAAAACATTTATTAATGTCTTTAATTGAAGGAAGCAACTCTTGCAGTTATAGATTTCAAAAAACTCTTTAGTTTAAAAATTTAAATGAAAAGTTATAAAAATATATTAAAATTCAAAAAAGCACAAATTTATTAATTATTAATTATTATTTAATAATATTTTAGAAAATCTAATTCAATCTGTTTTTTCTCTCTAAGAAGAACAAATTTAAGAAATTTTAAGCGAGCTTAATAGAATAAAAATTGAGAATAAAAAAACTTGCTTTAAATTTTTTTAATAAGAGACAGTAAACTAAAGAATTAGCAATAATATCTTGTCTGATTATTTCTATAGTAAAATTTGAAGGAAAATAAATTAAAGCTCGAATCCTTAAATGTTCTAAAATATTTCACAGAGATCGAACATCAAATCCAAACTTGCAAAAAAATGAATTTAATAGATACTGATTTTGCAAAAAATAATTAGTTAGAAACTACAAAACTTTTAAAAAGAAAATCAAGAATAGAGTAAACAAAACTGTTTAAAATTTTATGAAAAATTTATTTTTCGCTAAATGACAAAATATGAAGAAAGCAATTAAAAGGACATGCAGATAAAATAAATAGTAATAGATAAAATAAAACTCAAACAATTCAAATGGAGATTAATAAATCTAAAGAGCACGAATATTTGAAAAATGAATAAAAATATCTAGAAATTTCCAAGCACCTATTGCAATTAAATATAGTCACAAACAAAATGAATGAAGCTTATAGATTTAAATTTCAAGAGGTTAACTTTCTGTATTAAATCCCTATAGCTATCTATCATTTATATTTTTTAATATTGCTCTTATTATATTTTTAATCAACTCAAATTGTTATCATAATTTTCCATTAAAAAATGTCTTGGCTATTAAAAGGATTTTATCTGCCAAATCGGCGAAGAAGGAGGAAGAAAGTAGATTAACTTGCTCTTGAACTAGCTGAGCTGCTACAAGAGATCTAGCTTCTTGGGTCCGAAAACTCCCAAATGCAGTGGAGATATACTGGTTTAAATACGAAACATCAATTAGTCGAGATTGATTTGAGGAGGGAAGTTTAGAGATTACCGTGAGAACTTAGATTAGCAAAAAAGATTATATAATCTTAGAATAGCAAACTGGAGCAAAGAACTTTTTTGCAGCACAAGAAAAGCATTTATGATAACCTTCAATCAACTTTAGCCAGGAACATCAATGAAGTTGGAATAAAAGGACTCTTCATTGTAGCTAAACCAACTTCCCGAGAAACAGTAAAGCCGTTCGAAAAATTTATGCTTCTACTATGGTAGTGGATGGTATCTCTACTGAAACTGTAAAATATTCCTCTCATAATAAAGATATTACTGTCAGTAATTTAAGAGCGATAAAGTACATATCAAAAGGCCGAAAAGGAAGAAATCAAGCTAGAATCTCTATCAAAGGTAACGCCTCTTCTTCGACCCTTTTGGGAGGATTTACGGGAATTGCTTGAACTAGGGTAAAAAGATTAAAAATAACTCTTTAGCGCAAGATATGGAGAGGAAACTGAATGTGGAATAAAGTTTCAGCAGCATATAAGAATATAAAAATAATAGTTACAAAAAAATTTTTCAAAGAAGACATGGATGTAAAAAAAGAGATTTTATGAAGTCAAACACATAACTTTTAAAAATGATTATATAACTTCCATTTTATAAAAATTTAAGTTATTAATTTTAGTTCATTTAAAACCTATTAAAAATTTTACGTTACTTACATTTTTAATAATTTGAAATATATGAAAAATAAAATCTAATTTCAAAAGATCTTTTTCCTTTAATTATTTTAGATAATAAAAAAATAATGTGAGTTGTTTAAAATAATTTACTTATACAATCTCATAAAATAGTTTTGCTTTAATCATATTTAAATTTTTGCTTTTAGTAATTTTTTAAAATAAAACTTTTAAAATTTTATTTTATCGTCACTTTATATTTCCCCGAAAAATTTTGTTTATATCGTTTTTTTTAGAAAAATTTGCTTTGTATAGAGCTTTAAAATTTTAATTTTAATTATTAATATTATACATATATAAAATGGAAAGTTACTTGTAAAAATTTCTTCTCAAAAGGATTCATCTTAGTCAAGCTAAGATTAATAAAAAATACTCTAAGTTATGCAATTAAAAAATTTAAAACTTTTAAGAACTGTACAAGAACTCTAAAGAAAAAATGAACACCTGATGATTAACTCATAAGAAAAAAAAATTGAAAATAAATAGCTAGGAATTATCAGGATAGAATAATTAGAAACAAAATTTAATCAATTCGCAGAGTTAACTGAAAGCATATTTCTCTAAAAAATTTTGACGAATGATACGATGGATATAGAGCAACAGCTTACAACAAATTTTATTCCCTATTGAAAAATAATGAGATGTTGATACTGCAAGCGACCAGGGCACAAAGTTAGAAGCTGCTTCCAATTCTAATAAAAATAAATGAAATTTGTAGAAAATTAATAGGATAATATTTTCAGGATTTATTGCTATCAAAAAGGTAAATTCTACAGGAAAAATAATCCAGCTAAACAAAGAAGCTCCAAATATGTAGCATGCAATTAACGAGATTAATAAAAAATTAATGGGAATTGATCTATCAGAAACTCTCAGAAAAAGCAAATTAAAAATCTTTAGGACTTATGTAAAAAAAATCTAAGAAAATATGAAGTTTCTTTTATTTAACATTAAACTTTTGATTTGTGATTAACCAAATAAAGGTGAAATCACTTAAATTAATTAATTAATTTATTTATTTTATAAATTTAATAAATTATGAAATCTATTTATTTTAGCATCCTTTTAGTGCCGCTTTGCATTAAAATTAGTATTTAAAGACGAAAAAACTAAAATATAAATTATCCATATTTAAATGTTAAAGTCCACTTAGAATTTACAGCAAATTAAAAAATAGATGGTATTAAAAATATTTTTATATTTAAATAAAAAAGAAAATTATATATAATTTATTATATAAATACTAGCTTTCATAAAATTTAAAAAAAATAATAAAATGTAAATTGAACAAAAGTGTAGTTCTTGCCAAATAGCCTTCGATGATGAACTTGGAATCCCTTTATTGCTACCCTGTGATCATTCAGTTTGCCAAACTTGCTTAACTGGCGATTTTAGAAGATAGAATCAAAACAAATGTTCTATATGCTAGAAAGTATCAAATATTCATCCTAATAAATTACTTAAAAATGAATAAATTATTTAAAAAATACAGTAAAGAACATAAAATTTATAACAGATAGCAACTATTTTAGAGTCTCTACGTTTTTACAAACTTAATTTAAAGTAGATAATGTAGAAAATTATTTAATCATAGTTTTCATTTATTTTTGAAGTCATAAGCCTTATTAATAAAAGTTTATTTGCATTAAAGAATTAAATATTTATTGATATTTCTTCGAAGGTGCATGAGATGAATAATTTGATAAAAGTATTGGAATAATATAAAAAGTAGAAAAGTTTCAAGCAAATAGAAATTTTAGAAGAGAAATAATATTCTTAACTAGAGTAAATTTTAAAAGAACTATAACATAAAGGAAATTAATAAATATAGAATTTAGAAAAATAAAAAGAAATTATTTTGTATTCAATAAAAGAGCTATTTTCATTATCAGCTAATTAGGAAGTAGAAGAATTTAAGAAAACTGTGGATAGATTTATTTAAGTCTAAAAAATTGAGGAATAATAAGCATAAATATAAAAAAATAAAAATATAATTTAATAAGAAAATAAATCAAACTTTATTCATTACTTTTGACCTGTTAATTAAAATCTTCATTTATTTGATGTTAAAACAGAATAATATAAAATAGTATAAATATAATAAAAGATTCCAGATTATTGAAAAAGTGTAGATTATAATAATAAAATATATTTAGTAGGTGGAGAATTTAATAACTAAGCTGTAAAAAATGCATGATAAATAGAATATAATGGATAATGCTAATAATTAAGTAATTTAAATATTGAAAGAAGTTGTGTTGGTATAGCAGCAGCTTAAGGAATGATTTTCGCCATAGGTGGATTTGGTATAAACTAAAAAGCATTAAATTCAGTAGAATGCTTGAAATTTGAAAAATAAAATAATTGAAAATTATGTTAACAATTACCATATGGAATTTATGATCAAAATCTTACTACTGACAAATAATAAGAAAATATTTATTCTTTTGGAGGAGTTAAATAAGGAAATTAATTTATAAATTCTATTATAAAGTATAATATCTAACGAGATGAATGAAATAATTTTGATCTTAATTTACCTTAAGGTTTGGCAAATATAGCAGTATGTTTGGAACCTATGATAATATTTGGAGGTAATTTTGAGCATAATAAGTAATAAAAAAATATATATAAAAGAGAAAACTAAGAATGATAGCAAGGTAATCTACCAAAAATATGTAATTGCTGAACAGAAGTTAAATTAAATAAAAACTATGCTTATGCTTTTATGTGGTCATAAAACTAAAATGGCCTTTTATTGCTGATGAAAGTAAATATAAATACTTTAGAAGCTGAAATAATAAGAAAAGTAAAAGGATGAATTTTTAGATTAAAATTTTATTTTTTATTATATTCTTTAACTTAAAATTTTTCCAAAAGGTATTAATATTTTTAAATTCTTATTTCTTAAATTTAAGATATATTAATTATTAAATTATCTAAAAACTTTTTACTTATTTTAAACGGAAAAATTATAATTAATTTTATAGTTTAGATAATATTTTATTTTTTATATAATTCTAACAATATCCAATTATAATTAATATAGTTTATATAAATTTGCATAATATAAAAAGAAAAAGATATTTATTTTTATATATATTTGTGAATATTAATTAAAATTAATTTCATTTTAAAATTGGTTTAGTAACTTATTTTATTTTTATTTATGCTACATGTTTAAAATAAAATAGTTAACATTTTTAACTAAAATCACTTATTAAATTTAACATTAAAATTTTATATAATGAAAATTATTTATAAACTTCAAATTATACTTTTCTGCTTTTTTACTCTACAAAGTTAAGTTTATAACTAAAAGTATTTTTTTGAGTCTTAAATGCAAGAATTATTCCCTTAAATTAAAGATGTCAGTAAATTTATTTTAAATCTTGTCTTGTTCCAATCATTCCAGTTACTTTTATTTTCTTCTCATACATTATTTCTTCCTTTTTTGCTTTCTCCATTTCTAATACCTCAAGTCTTCTTGACGTTAGCTTCATGTGAAATATTATATTTTGTAAATCTAAGCATTCCAGTTAAAACCTGAAAATGAGTTTATATCCTTAATCATATGGTATAAGATGCTTTAAGCCATATTTCTAATCTTTCATGATAGTAATCCCTTATATTAGAATAGTATATATTTAAATATGTATTCAATCGTCTCATTCTCTCCACAAATACAATGGGGATTATCAATAGGATAATGAATCTTGAAAATCCTTCCGAAATATTATGGATTAGATTCTAAGTTTTTATATAGTAATTATTTATTTATTTATACTATTTGGTCAGCTTTGTGTAAGTAAATTGAGAAAATTGCTAAAAATTGTTAAATTACTAAATATAAAATTTCTATCTGTTTTCATTCTTTTAAATTTTAAATAACTGTATTATAAAAAATATGTTATGGCTTAACTCTTATATAGTTATTAAAGGCTTTAAGGTTGGTATTATTCTAGCAATTCTGCAGATCGATACTGTAAAAGTCTGATAATTGCTATTCTTAATCGTAGTATTAAATTTTTTTTTCCAAATATTAACGAAAAGAGAGCCTTTTGCTGGTTTTGGAAAATAAATACTCTTTTATTTAATTTTGGAATGATTAACTAAAATAAGTAAAAATGCTTCAAATTTACAAAAAGGATTTAGGAGTGATTAGAAGAATTGAAGATAAATAGTGCTCATAAATAAATAAATTTGATTATAGAGCGCGTAGCACTCTCGTTGGTGCGCAGCTCTTTAAAAAAAATGTTTCATACTGACAAGAATGTTTGTTACTGATAAAATTATCAGATACTGATAAACCTTGTTCAATACTGGTATAATTATTCAGTACTGATAAAAATGTTCAATACTGATATAATTTTAGAATACTCGTAATCTTTAATACTTGCTGGAGGTCCAAGGACATGGCAGGATTGTGTCTCATTGCATCACCAAAGTAGAGGACGACATGTGTCAATTATGGGTACTTAAATTCCCCACCTCTGATGAAGCTCGCAATATTATTTCTTTTTCGTTCCAGTATTAAAAATAAACTAAGCCAAGCCAAGCCAGTGTCGAAGGTCTAAGAATCTTATGTCTCGAGGCCAATCCAAAGTAGAGGAAGACATAAAGTCGATTATGGGTACTTAACTTCCCCAACCTCTGATGAAGATGACTTTGTTGTTCACCTTCGAACAATTATGGCGGTTTTAAAAAATATATGATATAATTTTTAAAAATATATGATAAAATACTAACTTAAAGGCTATATGGTTATATTTACGAACGTAAAATTATCACCTCTCAAAATAGGGATTTTTAAAGAGTAGAAAACAATATATCATATTTAAACTTTACAGTCATTTATTGATTTACATAGAAGTGGGAAAATAAAAGCACCTATTTACAACCCTTATCAATAAAGATGTTTGACACTATTTAATTTAATTTTAAACTAAAAGAGTTTTTGGACTGCAACTTCTTGCAGTTTAACAACCCCAACACTCCCTTCATGGGATAACGGGGATATCCTGTTGCTTTCGAAAAGCAGTTGCCAGGGAGCTCCATCGCTATGGGTAACCAGGCTTCAAGCCCCTACCAGGAGTGGATAATCAAGAGGAAGGCGTTCCCTTGCAAAGGTTGACTTTGACCAGGGACTTTCTCAGCGACAGGAAAGGAACTTGTTCCTAGCCATAAAACCAGAAAGTATGATTCAGAAGGTCAATCTCAGCTCCCACCATCTTTTTAATTATTAGATGTTTGACACTATTAACAGAAGAATATTGTTTCATCATTTATATAGAATAAAAATACTTCTTGTCCTAATAAAATGCTTTAATCATTTTATCATAATCTAGATATTAGATTCATTTTAGTTGTTACATTTTCAAGAAACTTATAAATAACAATGATAAATAAATAAAGATATTTATAGAGCATGTAGCACTTCGTTAGCGCGCAATCTTTCAGAATTAATAACTAGTATTAAAAAAGTATTCTCATACTTCTCGTTAAAATTCTAGTAGTTCAATGAATCACGTCAGCTTCTCCAAATGGATAATCTACTTCCTGAAGACTATTCTTGAGTTTTGAACCAAATTAATCTTCTTGAATAGGATCCAAATAAAAAATAGTTTTTAAGTTATCAATAGGCCCGTCAGTCAAGCATTCATACTGTTAGCGAAAACCCTCGGGTAAGTTAGGCAAGTTAGGCATGTCTCAACTGAGTTTGTCCTCCCTTCTACGTGGTGGCATCTAGTGCGAGATTTCTCGCAATGAAGTATACACTGAACCAGATTACCTACTAGTTCTCCTAACTGTTACTGACATCCATTTTATTATATAATATAATATGAAATATTTTAAGGAAGTTCATATAGTTCTGTTCTAACTATTATCTTCTATAATGATGTTATCAGGTATTTAGAAACTCATTAAAAACAATTGGTTTCAAAATCTGTGAACGCTTATTTGTTACTAAAGCTTGGGCAGATGATTTTTTATTTAATTCTAATAAATTTCATATGAATTTTATGATTAAAGTAATGTGAAAAGTGTTTGCACGAGTAAAATTGAACATTAATGCTAGTAAGTATGAGTATATATGTTTTAGAACTAAGAATAAGAAAAGATTAACGCTAAAATAAATTTGAACAATTAATAAATTAAAAGATCTAAGAAGGTAGTTTACTTTAGATATACTTTCATGAAAATTAATATTATAAAGTTTATGCTAAGAAATATTCCAAAAATATAAGAAATATGCTAATGGATCCATATTAAAGTTGCCAAAATATCAGAATATCACTTCTTAAAACTTTAAATATATTTTTCAAGTTTTTTTACTCCCTAAAGCAGAATATAGTTCAGAAGTTAATCAATGTGCAATTCTAAGAGTATTAGAAAAATAAATAAGTATATAAATAATATTAAAGAAAAGCTATATGATATGCTTTTTAAAGTCCTTTATTAGGTTATCGGTCTAGATTCTATTTCCTCTGCAGATCCAAGTTTTTCATCAGTCTCTTATTACCTTTCTTCAGCTTTTTGACCTCTTCCTGAAGGTCTAGCACCATTTTTAAAGATTAATCATAATTTATTTACTGTAATGTGGTGAGATTCTTGATTTCCTAGCACATAATACTTTTAACTCATTTCCTAGATTTTTCTTCAAAAGTGGGAGTTTCAATTTGATGGATGATCTTTATGATTACCTTTTCCTGGTCCTAGCCTTTCTAGTATGTCATTAACTCCTGCCTCTTTATAACCGCAAAAATTCTGATATATTTTTTTAATATTAAATCAAAAACATTAATATAGTAAAAAGTAGAAAAAATCGACTTAGGAATAAGTGAAAATGGATATCAAAGAATAAAAGAGGAAATAAAAAATATCCAGAAGAAAAAAACCTTAAATAACTCGCTATTACTGCGATATGAAAAATCATACATTAAAATAATGCAACAAGCTTCACTAGAAAGTAGTATCTTTCTTTAATTAATGAAAAATTGCCTCAAGATTTCAATTGTAAATGAAGAGAGCCATCTACAAGATAAAACTAAAGAGTTTAAACTTTTTAGCCTTAAAACAGATGAGCGAAAGAGTAGAAAAGAAAGCCTGAAGAAATTCGAGCTTCCAAAATGGGAAAAAAATAAATATTAAAATTTTTTTATTAAAAGCAGGGAGTATGAACTGTTAATCTGAAAAAGGTTGATTCCTCAAAAATAAAAATTTTAAATAAAGGCTTAAATATTATATCAAATTGTTAAATTACAATTTTTAGCTATTAATTATAGGATCACATTTTATATAAATTTTAGAATATAAGTTCTAATAAATAGATGATTATTCTTATTAAGAATCGAATAATATTTTTTATAAGTATACTTTTAAAAATTTTATTTTTTCTTCATTTTAAATATGTTAATTATTTACCAGCATATTTTGAAAATTTTTTTAAGTTTTAAAAATTTATGATATAAAATTAAAATTTTCACAAAATGGATTCAAATAAAAATTTAAATAAAATTTTCTCTGTTTAAAAATTTTAAATTTTTTAATAATTTTAATTATATCCAATTTTTTAATAAATAGTTATTAGCTTTAAATCAATTATCTCATAGATGTTTAAACTAAAAAAAATTAAATAAGTTATAAAGAAAAATATTGTCTATTATTACAATATTTTATATATTTAAATTACTAACTTTTAATATTATATTATGAAAATATTATCATTAAAAATACATACATTTATTTTTATTTTGTAATATCAATTTATTAATTTAAATAAACTAACAATTTTTTAATAGAATGAATTTAATTGGTCAGAGATAAAGTTTAAACTTTTTAATTCTATAAAATATATTATTTTAATATTCTGAAATCATTTAAATAAATTTTATAAGATATACAGGTTTTTTCAAAGTAAAATTCTGATTATCTTTTTAATTTCCAAAATTAAAAAATTAAAAAAGAAAATAGATATAAAAATCAATAATATCAGATGTTTTATTTCGCAAAGCTATTTATTGCAATTTCCATTTTTATAGTAAGGTATTAAAAAAGTATAATTAAATAAATAGCTTTACTTTTTATTATTTAATATACAAATTAAATAAAAAATAATTAATATGAAAATAAAGTTTATGCTAATTTAAAATAAGTATAAATAGTTGAAAAATTAAATCTACTTATAAAATATAATTTCTAAATATAAGTATTAATTTCAATATCAACTTATATTTTATTTATCAAATATCTTTAAAATAATTTATATTTATTAGCATTTATAAATAATTCTATTATATAGAAGAAAATATTATAGAAAGAGTTATAAAATACATTTTAATTTAAATTATATTAAAAAAATTTAGAAAATTATAATTGCTTGCAAATATATTTAAATTATTTTATGATAGAAACTGAATAATTATTTATACTCCTTATAATAAGAAAAAAATTTAATTAATTTTTATTTTAATAATGATGACCGAAAATTTTTTATGTTGTAATCGATAAAAAAAAGAATAGGAGTTGCTTTTTTGTGTATTCTAACTTAAATAATGTATTTATAAAAATGTATATTATAATTTATAAAATTATTATTTTTTAAATAATTAAACTTATTATTATTGTTAATTCATTAGTTCAAAAAAGTATCAAAATAGCAAAAATTACCTAAATGTTTTTTTGTTTGAATATTAAAAATATAATTTACTCCTTAAAAATTAAAAAGAATTCCTTATAAATATTTATAGTTAATAATAGAAATTATATTTTTAAATCAGTAAACATTTATGAAAGTTTAAATTTTAGGTTTAAATTATGATACTGATTGAAATATATTTTAAATTAATTAAACGTCTTTAAATTATAGAAAATCTTTTATATTTATGACAATAATAAATGTTATTAAAAAAATTTAATTATCTTTAAAAATAAATCTAACTATTTTCAATAATTGTAATTACTTTTTTGATCTCGTATATAAAAAAATTTTATAATCAAAATAAGCTTCAATATTGAAGCAATTAATCTTTTCTCTTTATTTTAATTATATAATTCAAAACATAAATCTACTAGATTACATATTAGCGCTTAAAAATTATGCTTAATAATACAAAAAAAATGAAATTCCTTTTTATTATAAAAGCTTTAAAAATAGTATTTAAATATCCTGAAAAAATATTATTGCTTGTATTCCAATTATTTATAATTTTGGAACAAAAAAATTATTTTATTTTTATCAAAAGTAATAACAACTTTCTTTAGCAAAATTTCACTTTTATTCAAATTAAAAATTTAATAAGCAGAGAGATTTTAAAATGTTTCCTAAAACTAGCATATTAAAGAGAAATTATTTTATTTAATTACTAAAAATATTTTTAACCATTAATATTTAAAGTTAAATAAATGAATTAAGCTTTTTTCTAAATAAATAATTCAATTTTTTTTATAAAATAAAAGCTTAAAAATTTAGGATAATTCATCTTTAATTTCAAATACTAATTTTTAATGCTCTTATAAAATATTATTTTTAAATTTAAATAACCTTCATTCAATTTAGTAATTTTGGTAATATATCTTTAATGAATTTTAAGTACTCTAATATATATTATATTTTATTAGAAGTTATATTTTAATTTTAATCCAAATAAATTATAATTAAATTTATTTAATTTAATAAATATTTTTCTTAAATAGTACTTAAAGAAGATCATACTATTAAATATAATTTACAAAAATATTTTCTAAACTAAATTTTAAGTATGAAAATTTTTTAATTTTCTGTTTAAAAATATTTTAGAAAATAATATTTTGGGAATTAAATATTCCTTAAGTTAAAAAATTTACCCTATAAGCTTTAGAAATAGAAATTATAAAAAAATATAATTTAAAGAAAAATGATATCTTAAAGAAAAATAGATAGTTTCTTTTTAAAAATTTAAAATAATATTTGAAAAATGATTAAAAAAATTCAGAAGTTTTCAAGTACCTATTGCAATTAAGTATAATCCAAAAAAATGAATGATACATATAGACATAAATTTAAGACGCTAACTTTCTGTATTAAATCTTTATAGCTATCTATCATTTATATTTTTTATTATTTCTATTATTATATTTTTAATCAACTCAAATTGCTAGCAAAATTTTCCATAAAAAAACCGTCAGGCTACTAAAAGGATTTTATCTGCTAAATCGGCGAAGAAGGAGGAAGAAAATGGATTAACTTGCTCTTGAACTAGCTGAGCTGCGACAAGAGATCTAGTTACTCAAGTCCGAAAACTCCCAAATGTGGTGGAGATATTCTGGTTTAAATACGGAACTTTAATTAGCCGATGATTGATTTGAGGAGGGAAGTCTAGAGATTGCTGTGAGAATTTAGATTGGCAAAGAAGACTATATAATCTTAGAGTATCAATCTGGAGCAAGGAGTTTTTTTGCAGCATAATAAAAGCATTTAATGGTATCCTCCAGCTAACTTTAGTCATTAAAATCAATAAAATTGGAATAAAAGTGTCCTTCATAGTATCTAAATCAACTTCTCGAGAGCCAGTAAAGCTATTCGAAAAATTTGTCTTCTACTGTGGTAGTGGTTGGTATCTCTACAGAAACTGTAAAGTATTCCTCTCATAATAAAATATTGCTGTCGGTGAATAGAGACTGAGAAAGTACGTATCAAAAGGCAGAAAAGGAAGGAATCAAGCTAGAATCTCTATCGAAGGTAACGCCACTTCTGCGACTCCCTTGGAAGGATTTACGGGAATTGATTGGACTAGAGTAAGAAAATAAAAAATAACTTTTTAGTGCAAGATATGGAAAGGGAACTGAATCAAGAATGAAGTTTCAGCAACATAAAAGATTATCCAGACTAATGGTTACAAAAAAGCCATTGAAAGTAGGTACGGATGTAAAAAGAGATTTTATGAATTCAAAACACCTAACTTTTAAAAATGATTATATAACTTCCATTTTATGAAAATAACTATCATTTATATAAAAATTTAATTTATTAATTTTAGTTCATTTAAAACTTAATAAAAATTTTACGTTACTTTCATTTTTAATAATTTGAAATATATGAAAAATAAAATTTAATTTTAAAAGATCTTCTTTTACATCTTTTACTCTAATCCTTAAAATCATGTGAGTTGTTTAAAATAATTTGCTTATACAATTTCATTAAATATTTTTGCTTTAATCATATTTAAATTTTTTCAGTAATTTTGTTAAAATAAAAACATCTAAATTTTATTTTATCATCACTTTATATTTTCCCGAAAAATGTTGTTTCTGCAATTTTTTTAGAAAAGTTTTGCTTTGCTTTGAGCTTAAAATTTTAATTATAATTATTATAAAAAAATTTCAATATAATAGATAAAAATTTAATAGTTTCTATAAATGTAATTTTCAGAAAAGTGTAACCCTTGCTAAAGTGATTTCAATGAGTAATAGAAAATTCCTTTTATACTACCCTGTGAACATTCTATTTGCTATGCTTGCTTAACAAATGAATTTAGAAGATAGAATCAAAAAAATGTCCCATTTGTCAGAAAATATCAAAAGTTCATCCCAGCAAATTACTTAAAAATGACCAAATTATTTAAAAGTTAAAGCAAAAAGCTTCGAAATAAAAATAGATAACTGCCACTTTAGTTCTTTAAGGGACTAGAGAAGCTAGCTGAAATCAATAAACTAAAAGATTGCTTAATCGTAATTCTCAATTGCTTGTGAAGTTATCAGTCTCATTAATAAAATTTATTTTTCATAACAAAATTAAATTTCTAAGGAAATTTCTTCTAAGATTCATGAAATCTCCCATTTGATAAAGGTACTAGAATAGTATAAAGAATAGCTAACTTTTACAAATATAGATAAATTTAATGAATAATAATACTCTTAACTGTAAGAAAATTTGAATATACTATAACAGAAGGGAAACTAATAGATTTACAACCTTGGAAAATAAAAAAAAACAATTTAGCAATTTTTTCAGTAGCTATTCTAATTATCAGCTAACTATGAATCATAGCAAGTTTAATAAACAGAAAATCAGTTTGTTGAAATTAAAAAAAATAATGAACAGTGTGGAAAGAACTAGAAGAAGTAAGATAAAATTACAAAGCTTTAAGAGGAAAATTCTAACTTTATTAATTGCTTTTGGAGTGATAGTAAGAATCTTCATTTATTTGATGTCAAGACAGAATAATATAAGTTAGTTAAAATATAGCAGCAAATTCCTTATAATTGAAGAAGTGTAGATTATAATAAAAAGATATATTTAATAGGTGGAAAAATTAATGATTAAGCTGTAAATATTGCATGATAAGTAGAATATAATGGAGAATGCTTGTAGTTGAGTAATTTAAATATCGAAAGAAGTAGTGCTGGTGTAGCAGCAGCTAAAGGAGTTATTTTCCCAGTTGGTAATTAATTATTGAATTAAGTAGAATGCTTGAAACTAGAAAATTAAACTAGTTGAATATTTTGCTAGCAATTACCATACGGAATTCATGACTAAAGGCTTGTAACTGACAAGCAGTAAGAAAATATATATTCTTTTGGAGGAATTAGATAAGGAATTTAATTTATAAGCAAGATTTTAAAGTATAATATACTACGAGATTAATGAAATAACTTGGATCTAAATTTACCTTAAGGTTTGGCAAATATTGCGGCATGTTTAGAACCTATACTAATATTTGGAGGAAATCATAAGAATTAAAAACAGTAAAATAAAATATATAAAAGAGAAAACTAAGAATGATAATAAGGTATACTGCCAGAAGTATGTAACTGCTTATCAGAATCAAAGATAAATAAAAATTTTGCTTATGCTTTTATGTGATCATAGAACTAGGAAGATTTTTAACTGCTGATAAAAGTAAATGTGAATAATTTAAAAGCTGAAATATTAAAAAGAGTACAAGGATGAGAGTATAAATTTAAAATTCTAAAAATACTATCAATATTATTAATAATTAACTTAAGTTATAATAATTATTAAAATTAAATTTAATATATCATTAACTTTCATATGAACATAAATAAGTTTGAAGCTGAAGCCAGTTTTATTGCTATAAATCATAGATCAAAGTCTTATTTTATATATATCATAAATCATAAAAATATTTAATTATTATGGTTTATTCTTTTAGTAAAATTTCAAGTTTAAAGTGAGTTTATTAAAGGTTTAATTTTTATAACTCTGGTATAAAATATTAAAATTAAATTTCAATGCTTCACTGAAAAAAATGATGATATTGCTACTTTATATTATTATATATTTAATAAGATAGATAATAAATAAATATTATAGAAATCTAGAGCTCGAAATTAACTGGGAGATACTATAAAAGTAAAAAGTTTACTTATTCTGCACTTTTAATTTCTTTGAAATTATTTAAATTTTCTGAAAATTAAATTAGTTTTGTATTAATATTTTTTTATTTTTATCTGATTTTTTTAAATATATAAATAAAATTTTAAATATGGAGATTATCAAACTTTGCTTTGCTTTTTCAATGGAACCTACACTTGAATTTAAGAAGTAACTTTAATGAACCATGCTCAGTAAATTTAATCTCCACTTAAACGCTAAAAATCAATTATAGTACCAAAGATGACTTATGGTTACTCGGAAGCTTTTCATTTTTAAAATGTGCTTGCAGCTTAATTTTCTTCCAAGGCACTATGGGAGCAAAAGAAGAAAGATTATAAATATAGAAACAAATTTAAGAGGCATCAAAAAGAATCTACAAATAGTATAGCATAATAAAGAAAGAAAAAAGATATCAGGGAATAAATGCAGTACTATTATTATAAAAAGACCTTATAATGTACTTAAGAACAAAAGGAGCTGAAGAAAGAAGAGCTCAATTAACAGGAAGAAGAAGGGATGGATGAAGAAAATCAAGAAAGATCCATAAAATTTACTATAAAATAAAATATTTTTTTGTTGTTAAATCTATAATGGTAGAGGCTTATTTATTATTATAAAATGAAATAAAAAATTTGCTTACTTTGCTGACTAATTTTATTTAGCAAATAAAATATTATAAATAAATTTATAAATATGATTATTGAACGCGTAGCACCTCGTTTGAGTACAGCTCTTTCAATACTAATTTTTAATATTAAAAAAAGTGTTCTCGTACTTCTTGTTAAAATTATACATGTCCAATGAATCACGTCAGCTTCTCTAAATGAGGAATATAATTATTAAAAATTATTCTTGATTCTTGAACCAAATGTCCCAGTCTTCTTGAATAAGATCCAAATAAGAATTTGTAATTATTTATCTTTAGGCTCGTCAGTCAAACGTTCATACTGTTAGCAAAAACCCTCGGGCAAGTTAGGCTTGTCGCTTCCAAGTTTGTCCACCCTTCTCTATAGTGGTATCTAGTACGATATTACTCGCAATGCAGTATACACTGCATCAGATTACTTACTAGTTCTCTCGACCGCAACTGATATCCATTTTTTCTTTATATATAATAAAATAAAATGATAAATTTAAATTTATAGTCTAAGAAGAGTACTTCTCAACTTATTCTCATTTGATACTGTTCTTTCCTAAACTAAAGGATTGCATAAAACTTCGTAAATTCGCCATCCTTATCTTCTCCCAAGATCCATTTATCCTTCTGGTTTCTTCTTCAATTGTTATTCTTTTCTTATATTCTTGAGTCATAAAATTCTTTTCTATATAATAGTCCTGTCCTTGTTGGCCAAAAGCAGAAAAGATCTTCAATAGTTATTTCTTATTAATTCTTTCAATTTAAATCCTATTTCAGCATATTTCTTAGCAATGGTACTTCTAAAAAATATAACACCGAATCTTTCTACCATATCAATTCATTTTGTTTGCATCTTCTTTTTATTATTCAGATTCAACTTCCAATGGAATGCTTGATTATTAATCTTATTGTTTTTTAATTATTTCTTGTCATTTTTCTTACCTTTCTAAAAGTTTTTTTAGTTGATATTAAAACTAAGAGAATTGGAATTAAAACATTTAAGGAATTCATTGAATTGTTTATCAATCTATTCCATTTTTATTGCTATTTATGATTAAATCTTATTAAAAGTTTCTTCCTTTTATGGAAATTATAGTTCTAGTTATTCAATCAATTTTTCTAGCTTATTTTCTAGTTTTTCTATCTTTTGTCTTTGTTAATTCGTATTATATATTAGTTATTCGTTGTTGCACCGATTATGCGTATGCTTCCTTAGATTATATTTCTAAAGTTTATTTAGGCTCTTACTTAGTTAGATTAGATTATTATTCTTTTTTAACGAATGAGCAAAGAGAGGATTATTTCTTAGGTGCCATTTTTTATATTTTATAAATAAATTGGATTATAGAGCGCGTAGCACTCTCGTCGGTGTGCAGCTCTTTAAATTAATTTTATTTAATTTCGAAAAATAAAATTTTATGGGTCTCTCTATCTTTGTTTTCTCTTCCTGCAATATGTCCCTGTAATTTTTCCTTCCAAAGCATAGATGCAATATGCGATTACGGATACATCTTTCCCCGACCTTTGATGAAGAAAGTTTTCTCCTGGCATTCAGAGTTCTCCAGCTTTTAGAATATTCCTTCTCTTGTTATTGGTTTCTCTTTCTCCAATTTATCTTCTGTCCACTCTCATTTATATTTGCCTTGATAAGTCTCCTAGCAGCATCCGAAGGAAAGGGCTTTCCATCCTATTTAAAATATATATAATATAATAAAGTTATCAATTAAATATCTGAATCCTCCTTAAAAAGTTAAAAGTTAAAAAGCTTTGTTAAAGCCTTAGTAGTCAGCCATCTGACCTATTCTATCAGCTTGTCTCCATTAGTTTGTCTTGAATTTCTACTAGGCTTAGTTAGGCGGTGTAGCACTTCATTAGCGCACCATCCTTTAATATTCTGAATAGTTTTCATCTTGCATGCAGTCCTAATTATTTCTCCAAGGATTAAGATTTGAATTAAAGAATTTTTTTCTATAAATTTTTCCACTTTATGTTGGATATATCCTAAATAGTTTTCTAAAAATATCTTATTTATTCTTTCTTTAAATTTCGCTTAGTTAGTAGCAGTATTTTCATTGGTGTTATTTATTGCACACGTAGCATTTCATTCTTCTTTTAACCTATTATTCCTGTAGCACTTATTTAATTTAAATTTACTACTTATTTTAAATAAACGTTTACTGTTTATTTTAATTTGAGGCTTCATTTTCTATTTCCGTAGGATCTGATTAATTCTGTTAAATCGAAAATGGCGTAACCTGAATTTATTATTAAATTTAAAGAATTCTTTGTTCCAGTTTGTCTTCTATTTCTTATGATGATTAATATTGTTTCTCAAGTAAAGACGTTATTAGTTTTTCTAATTTTTCTACTTTATCAGTGAGGTATCTATTTTTAAACATAAACTCTTTTAATGACTTAGATAATATTTCTATTTGAGTTTGTGTAGGAAGTTTTTTTAATTCTGGATTTCCAAGTGGTTAATGTTCGTCATATCAATCATATTTCTCACTTTCACTCATTGTAATTATTTCGTTTTTTTATTTTTTAGAAAATTTTTCCGTTTAAATGTTTTGTTCAAAGTTCTGTTATTTCTTAGAAGCCATTTTATAATATTTAATAAAATTATCAAAGTTCTCTATTTAAAAATATTTGCTAAAACTTAGTATATCTCAAGATAAACAGCTTCCTATAGCCCTTTTTTAATTGACTCTTGTGCTTCTTGAATTTCTTACCAATCAGAAGTTCCTTTACTTTAGCAAATATCTAACTAATGGATTTCCGCTGAAATAAGAACCTAAAATGTTTAAAACCTGGCTCCAACATGCCATTATATCAACATCTTAAATTTATATTGTGCTAGCCAACATAAACAGAACAAAGAGAATTTTTCATCTGCGAGAGAGTCTTGCTTAAAATTTTTTAATGTAAAACTAGATATAATTAAATAAAAAATAATTAAGCTAATTTACTTTATTTAATATAATTAAATAAATAATTAAAAAAGTAAAAAATAAACTAAGTAAGAATTAAAGGTTTATAACTAATGTTTACTATTATCAAAAACTATTTAATAAGAAATTTAAATAACTTATTGTAATAGATATTTTTAATTGCTTTAATCTGCACTAATTATATATTAAATAGAAATTTTCTATTTATACTTGTAATTAAATTTTTTAGTATTAAATTAGTAAACATTTATAAAAAGTCTTTGATATGATTATTTATGTCTAAAATTATATAAAAAAAGGAAAATGTTGATTAAATAATAAAATTATAAATAAAATATTTGCTTAAAATTCTAAAAGTTTTATACTAATATAGTAATAATAATATCTTTTATTTAATAAGTATGCTAAATAAGTTTAATCATTATTTTGAGAATGCTTATTATGGTTAAAAAAATTTGTAATTTATCCTTTTAGAGACTCTGCGTACTAAAGAATATTGAGTTTAAAAATATTATTTATATAATAATCTTTAAAAATTAAATTAAATTAAAAATTTAAATCTTAAAATTCATCCTTTTACTTTTCTTATTATTTCAGCTTCTAATGTATTTATATTTACTTTAATTAGCATTAAAAATTATCTTTAATTTGATGACCACATAAAAGCATAAGCAAAATTTGTATTTTATTTAACTTCTGTCACGCAATTACATATTTCTGGTAGTTCGCCTTATTATCATTCTTAGTTTTCTCTTTTATAAATTTTATTTTATTACTTATTATGTTAATAATATCCTCCAAATATTAGCATAGGTTCTAAGGATACGGCAATGTTTGATAAATTTTGTGGCAAATTAAAATCAAAATTATTTCATTAATCTTGTTATATATTGTATTTTAAAATTGAATTTATAAATTAATTTCCTTATTTCTTTCCACCA
This sequence comes from Loxodes magnus, assembly GCA_946699065.1. Lineage (NCBI taxonomy): Eukaryota > Ciliophora > Karyorelictea > Loxodida > Loxodidae > Loxodes > Loxodes magnus. The sequence goes on along the minus strand of CAMPDV010000575.1, from coordinate 59,775 downwards.
AATGAATAAATATTTTTTTATTATTTGTCAGTTACAAGATTTTGATCATTAATTCCATATGGTAATTGTTAACATAATTTTCAATTATTTTATTTTTCAAGTGTCAAACATTCTACTGAATTCAATACTTTATTATTTATACCAAATCCACCTACTGCAAAGATCATTCCTTAAGCAGCTACTACACCAGTACTACTTCTTTCAATATTTAAATTACTTAACTATTAACATTCTCCGTTATAATCTACTTATCATATAGTATTTACTGCTTAGTTATTAATTTCTCCACCTACTAAATATATTTTATTATTATAATCTACACTTCTTCAATAAGATGGAATCTATTATTATATTTTTACTAACTTGTATTATTCTGTTCTAACATCAAATAAATGAAGATTTTTACTGCTACCTCAAAAATAATGAATAAAGTTTGATTTATTTTCTTATTAAATTATATTTTTATTTTTTTATATTTATGCTTATTATTCCTTAATTTTTTAGACTTAAATAAATCTATCCACAGTTTTCTTAAATTCTTCTACTTCCTAATTAGCTGATAATGAAAATAGCTCTTTTATTGAATATAAAATAATTTCTTTTTATTTTTCTAAATTCTATATTTATTAATTTCCTTTATGTTATAGTTATTTTAAAATTTACTCTAGTTAAGAATATTATTTCTCTTCTAATATTTCTATTTACTTGAAGCTTTTCTACTCTTTATATTATTCCAATACTTTTATCAAATTATTCATCTCATGCACCTTTAAAGAAATATCAATAAATATTTAATTCTTTAATGCAAACTAACTTTTATTAATGAGATTTATGACTTCAAAAATAAATGAAAACTATGATTAAATAATTTTCTATATTATCTACTTTAAATTAAGTTTGTAAAAACGTAGAGACTCTAAAATAGTTGCTATCTGTTATAATTTTTATGTTCTTTACTGTATTTTTTAAATAATTTATTCATTTTAAAGTAATTTATTAGGATGAATATTTGATACTTTCTAGCATATAGAACATTTATTTTGGCTCTATCTTCTAAAATCACTAGTTAAGCAAGTTTGGCAAACTGAATGATCACAGGGTAGCAATAAAGGAATTCCAAGTTCATCATCGAAGTCAATTTGGCAAGAACTACACTTTTGCTCGATTTACATTTGATTATGAATTTAATATTTAATTTGCATAATTTAATGTTTATATAATAAATTATAAATATTTTTCTTTTTATATTCAATTTTAATAAAATTTTATTCAATAAATAAAAATGCTTAGATTCAAGAAAAGTTTTTTAACCAATTCCCCATAGCAGGAAAGAAAACTTAAAGCAATTTCTCTTACCAAATCAACATATAACTAACTCTTTTCTTTATAAGAATGAACAAAATAACTCATAAAGACAGAAAAAAGACAAAAGTAGACTATTTAAACTCCAATTACGGCTGAAAAGCCAAGGAAATAACTAGAAATTGTCATGCATCAAGTAGTCCATGAATTCGACTTTGGAAAGTAGAAAGTAGACATTGCCCAGCTTGCGCTTATGGCTGTCAATTTCCAGGAAGAGGTTAAAAAGCCGAATGTTTTGAATGAAAAGTTCATTCTGAAACTGGAGCAAAATGAGTCTATATTAATGATATATGAAAGGGAAATTAATACTTGGATTCTTTTGCTAGATTAAGCTAGATAAATTACCTAACTGGTAGAATTAGTTAAAAAATAAGAAGATAAAACATCGAGGACAGAGCAAAGCGAAGCAGAAGCTGTACAATGGAGATTTTAGCCAAAGAAGAGCAAATCCGACTAGAAAAATTACTAAAAATAAAAAAAAAATGCTTCTGATGTGGAAGTGTATGGCATTTTTATTTAAAACGTTGGAAATTCTGGTAGAAATAAAGAAAATATTGGATCCGAGAGAAATAGAAGAAGAAAAAAGAAGAAGAAGCCAGAATGAAAACAATTTATTGTAGTCCAAACGGTTCAATATGCAAGATCAAAATGGAAGCAACAAGATCAAGATTGCAAGTAAAAGGAAAGAAAACCTGGAGAAATCCGAGTTTCCAATCTTGCTTAAATTGGGCGTCCCAAACTTTTTATTTAATAGCAGGGAGCTTGAACTGCTTTCTTTCTATCAGTGTTGAAAGTACCCAAAACAGAGAAAAATAAAACTAATTATATTATATTATTATATAAAAAGCTGGATGTCGGCCTCGCTCGAGAGAACTAGTAGGTAATCTGATGCAGTGTATATTGCATTTCGAGTAATCTAACACTAGATGCCACCACGGAGAAGGGTGGACAAGCTTTGAAGAGGTAAATCAAACTTGTGAGGATTCTTTTTAGCAATATGAATGTTTGACTGATGGACCGACTGATGATTTAATTACTAATTCTTATTTGGACCTTATTCAAAAAGATTAGAGCGTTTTATTCAAGAATCAAAAATAATTTTTAATAAGTATACTCCTCATTTAGAGAAGCTGATGTGATTCATAGGACGGGTATAATTTTAACAAGAGATACGGGAAACCTTTTTTAATATTAAAAATTTGTATTGAAAGAGCTGCACTCGAACGAGGCGCTGCGCGTTTAATAATCATATTTATAAATTTATTTATAATATTTTATTTGTTAAATAAAATTAGTCAACAAATTTTTTATTTCATTTTATAATAATAAATAAGCCTCTACCATTATAGATTTAACCGCAAAAAACTATTTTATTTTTAGTAAAATTTTATGTTTCTTCTTGATTTACCACTTTCATCCTATCTTCTTCCTAGTTAATTGAGTTCTTCTTCCATCAGCTCCTTTTGTTCTTAAGTATATTATAAGGTCTTTTGATTATAATAGTACTGCAATTATTCTCTTGATATCTTTTTTCTTTCTTTCTTATGCTAAACTGTTGTAGCTCTTTTTCGACGCCTCTTAAGTTTGCTTTTATATTTATAATTTTTCTGCTTTTGCTCCCAAAGTGTCTTGGATAACATTAAGCTGCAAGCACTTTTAACAAAAGGAAAGTTTCCGAGTACCATAAGTTATCTTTGGAACTATAATTGAAATAATTATTCGGTTTTTATCATAAAATAATTTAAAATATATTTGAAAGCAATTATAATTTCCTAAAATATTTTTAATATTATTTAAATTAAAAAAAGTATTTTATAGTTCTTTCTATAATATTTTCTTCTATATAGTAGGATTATTTATAAATGCTAATAAATATAAATTATTTTAAAGATATTTGATAAATAAAATATAAGTTGTTATTGAAATTAATACTTATATTTAGAAATGCAAAACATTATTTTATAAGTAGATTTAATTTTTCAACTATTTTTACTTATTTTCAATTAACATAAACTTTATTTTCAATTAATGATTTTTTTTATTTAATTTGTATATTAAATAATAAAAAGTAAAACAATTAATTTAATTATGCCTTTTTAATACTTATCTATAAAAGTGGAAATTGCAATAAGTAAATTTGCAAAATAAAATATCTGCTATTATTATTTTTCATATCACTTTAATATTTTAATTTTTAATTTTGGTAATAAAAAAGATGATCAGAATTTTACTTTGATAAAACCTGAATATCTTATAAAATTTATTTAATTGATTTAGAATATTAAAATAATATATTTTATAGAGCTAAAAAAGTTTAAATTTTATCTTTGACCAATTAAATTCATTTTATAATAATATTAATTTTAAGTTTTCCGTTTTAGGGATTTCCAACCCCGTAAGGAGGACAGCAGTTCAAGCTCCCTGCTGTTAAATATAAATGTTTGGGACGTTCAATTTTAGCGAGATTGGGAACTCGGGTTTCTCCAGGTTTTCCTTCCTTTTACTTGTTATGGTTCCATCTTAATCTTGTATATTGAACCATCCGGATTGCAATACATTCTTTTCATTCTTGCTTCTTCTTTTTTCTTCTTTTGTTGTTCTTTTATCCAATAGTTTCTTTATTTCTATTAGAATTTCTAACACTTCCGATAAAAATGTCATACGCTTCCACAGCAGAAACATTTCTTTTTTATTTTGAATTATTTTCCTTGATTTGTTTGCTCTTTCTAGGCTTCGATTTCCATTTGCATAGCTCCAGTTTCGCTTTACTCTTTCTTAAAAGTTTACAATTTCTCTTCTAATTTTCCAAGTCTGTTATCCAGTTCAGTCTGTTTCTAAAGATAATTTTAGGATTAGTTAGTCTGACTTTGTGAGATATTCCAAAAGGCGTTAAGATCTCTTTCCTAGGTCATAAGTCTTGACTCAATTCCTTCTGCTAGGTCTAGCTTTGCCATCAGCATATCGTTGTCCTTCTTCAATCTCTTGACCTCTTCCTGGAGGTTCAGTACCACTTTGATGAGCTACTCCATGCTCATCTGGCCAGAAGGGTTGAACTCTGATACCTCCTGGTGGAGAACAGACTTCATCTGTTTCCTCGGTTTCTCGCTTGAGGTTAGAGTTTCCGTGTGTATTCTTCAAGTTTGCTTTCGTTCGTTTTGTTAGATTCCAAGTTGTTAGTTCAGAGTTGTTTAAGGTTGTGATAGAGAAGATTTTTAAGATTATTAAGATTTGGTTTCTTGCTTCCTCCCTTCCTTTTTGGCTTAGGAAGAGGTGGTATAGAAGCCTGACTTGAAACCTTCAACCATTTTTTATTTTTTAAATTAATTTTATTAAAGAATTATTAATTTACTTAAATTAATAAATTGAAACTAGAAAATAAAAATAAATGTATTCATTTATAATTGGATTAAATTAAATTAAATTAAAAATTTTATGGATAATGGAATGTTTCCTTAATAGGTCCATAAACCCCTGCATTACCTTTTACAGGGTCTCGGACTCGTGATGTATCCACCCAAGTTCACTTCCGAGCTTTCCGAATGGTCTTGGAGTTATCTTTTTTCTTCAAAGCTAACCATCCGAGGAAGGATAAACATTTGTAAGTTCTTTCCAAATATTTTTTCTTATTTAACAATTCCTTCTACACTTTTTTTATAAGTGGAATAAACTGCTGCATATATAACATTTTTTTTGAAAAATTTTTCTTTCGTCATAGGTTATTCTTCTTACCATTTGATCATTTTTTCTTTTTAGGTCTTATTCCTCTAATTTTCCTAGTCTCTTTTTTATGTCCGTTATTTATTAAAATGTGTTTTCATACTTTAAGAAATATGTTCCCATTTATTTTTTCTTACTATATCGCATTCTATTTCTTAATATCTGTTGTTAATGTCCTCTTTGGTCACAAATTCATTATGCGGTCTAGGGAACAGTATAACTTAGACATGTTATTTCATAACTTTTGACTTGTTTATTTCTGTTTTCTCTAAAAATACCAGCAGTTTTTAATTATATGCCCATTTCTTTAAAAAAAGAAGCATCTTGTTGTACAATTTTTTGGATATATGTCCTAATTTTTCGCATTTTCAGCGTTTTTTTCCATTTTTAATTTTTTTTTTGATTAGAAAAAGTTTTGGAATACTGCTGTTCCACTACCATAGGATCATTATGAAGAGCAATAAATTATTCAGAAATATTTTGCTTTTTATTATCTTTAAGTTTTAACTCAGTTTTTTCCAGTTATTAGATAAGTTAAGAATTGGATGTTTTAGTGCTGGCTTACATTTTTAGTCATTGATTTTCATTTTATAATTGTTGCACAGTAAAAGTTAGAGAATCAAATAATTAAATTAAGTCTAGAACTGATTGTTACAATTTTTTATTTTAAGCTCCTAGGAAGTATATTTCGATTAGAGAGTTTTATTAATCGATGTCCTGTTAGTTTTTATTCTATTATTTCTTAGGAGCTATTTTTTATATATTATAATAAATAAATTTGATTATAGAGCGAATACCACCTCGTAGGTATGCAGCTCTTTGTATAACTATAAGCATTAATTTTTTATAACCTATTTAATTTTTTTTGCTTAAAAATCTATGAGATAATTGATTTGAAGCTAATTACTACTTATTAAAATATTGGATATAATTAAATGATAAAAATTAAATTTTTTTAATTAAACTAAAAGCAAAAAAGAAAATTGGTTTTTTATAATGCATTGTTACATAAGAACTGATGAAAAAAATTTATAATATTACATTAATATCGAAGTGGCTAGAAAAAAATTAAATATTAAATTATCAAGAATAAAAATTTTAATATAAAAAGAAAATTAGTTCAGTAGTGGAAAAAAGGATACGTAAAAGTAATTTTTATTTGTCTTGTCACTTTTTAAATAATAATAATAAAAATTTTATAAGTCACTTTATCAAATTGCTTTATTAAGAAAAAAATTTATTATTATGTTAAAAATCTAGTTTATTCTTTCTAATTTTATTAGATTTAAACTGTATTACGATTATATAAAATTATTATTAAAAAAGAGATAAATATTTAATATATGTAATATTTAAATATTTCATTCAGTTTTCATACTTGAAAAAATACTCTTAAGTTAAGTTTTAAATATGGAAGGAGTATAAAAAGCTATCTATCTCCAAAAAAGTTGAAAAAATTGTATCCTAGAAACTCTATGTCTAGGGAAAAATCGGTAAGAAATTGCCAATCAACTTGATACTCATATTTTTGAAGAAAAGTTTAGGAAAAAGGCTAAAAAATATTCTGCATCGTAAATTTCTGATTTCACCACAGAACAGTAAATAAGCATTCTTCTTCTTAGAATACATATCTTTTAATATTCCATTAACCATTTTAATAAAAGGTATCTTGCTTCAATCAAGCTCGGTTCCAAATATATTCAAATTTCTTCTTTATTAAGCAAATGCGATGTCCTTCAAATTTTCATTCTCTATGCACATCTTTTTCTGTATATTAAACCTTCATGAATGCAGTTTAGATTATTTGTGGATCTCCATAACTTAAAGTTTTATATGTTTTTATTTTTATAAAAATTTTCACCAATATCTTAAAAAGTAAATATATTTCTTACAATAACAGCATTAATTTTTATTTTTTTACTATCGGAATTTTTTCTAGTTGAAGATTCAGTTCCACATCTATGAAACCATTTGTTATTTTATTTTTTAGAAATAAATAACAAATGATTCCTCTAATTAGTTGAATTTGGATTCTATTTACTCAATTCTCAGATTGAATGGTCGGTAATTTTCATTCTTTAATATTTATGTTTTAGATATTGGTATGCGATTTTTCCTTCTAACTCCTATACATTTCTTAAAAGTTTAAAATTCTCGTATTGCATAACTTTGAGTTCTTAGAGTATATTTTGCTGATCGTAATTTGATTTGGGTGAAACCTGCTTAGAAGAAATTTTCAATTTTTTTAAGATTACATTGGAATAATGTTTACTGATATAGAATATGTTTGCATCTCTTTATGCAACCGACTAAATATTGGACGATAAAAGAGTAAAAATATATTTAGGAGCAAGCTAGATATAAAAGCGAATTTAGAGATAGTTTCAGAAAAAAATGGAAAAAAGCCCGGGAATCTAAATCTTAAAATCTAACCTAAAAGATTAATTTTAAGTCTCAGTTAACTAACAAGAACCAAGAATTCAAAAAAGATAAATCTACTCCTGCTAAGGATTGGAAAATACTGAATTTCCTAGCAAATTTAAAAACTTGAGAAACCCTGTGAGCAAGATATTATTTAGCTTTATTCATTAATTGAGAAAATGAATACCGAAATATAGATCCTGAAGGCGGATAACTAGAATCTTCGGCTTCTTTTGTAAGATAAAAAAAGGAATATTAAGGCTAGGTAAGTTAAGTTTAATTTTAAATTGAAGTCTTAACTTCCAAATTTGTAAAAATATAAAAAGACCTAGAAGCAAATACATAGAAAATTAAAGAAGAAATTCGATTAAAAATCAAAGAAAATAACCTCAAACAGATAAGATGGAAATTGAAAAAATGTAAACAGAATAAAAATTTTAATTCAAGACCTTAATAAAATGTTACTATTGTTGTCAAAAGACTGAAAATTTTTGGAGGTAATGTCCGAAGTGAAGAAGAGTGGCTGAGAAGCACCGAAAAGAATTTGGAACATCGAGGAGGCTATATTGTAACTACTTTGGAGGTATTTACAGAAAGAAGCTGGTATTAGATGATTCAAGTGTGACATTACTCAAACAGGATCTTGATAATTAATAGTAACAGAATAAATAGCTTTAAAAGGGCAGTAGTGACCTTAGAATTGTTTAGAGAAGCTGGAGAAAATTTACAAGAAGATGGAAGAACAATTCTATTAACTTGATGAAGAGAAAGAAGAATTATCTCAGTTTGAAATTGATTCAGATGAAGACATATGCAGTTGAGTATTTAATATAAAAATTTTTATTGTCTTTAATTTGAGGAAACATTTCCTCTAATTAAAGATGATCCTAACTCTTATATTTAAAATTAATTAATTAGAGACACTTTCAAGCATACTTTGACTTTGATAACTTGCTAATCTTGATAATTTCAATAAATTTCATTTATAAGATTATATAATTTAAAAAGAAACAAAAACTAAAAGCTTCTATTATTATTTAGAAACAAAGCAATAATAAAATTTAGATTATGAGATATTTAAAAAATATTTTATTAATTTGCAAGATGTATTAATTATTGAAAGCATTTAAATTAAATATAAGCTTTAAGAAATTTAATTATTATGAGTATAAAGTTATTTCTTAGTTTTAATTTTCATTAAAAAACTTAAGTATATATTACTTTTTTTTTAGATAATAAAGATGTAGCAGAGTAATTAATGTCGTTTATGTCTAAATGAATTCGACATTTAATTAACTATTCCATTTTTATTACCTTGCTAGCATTCAATGTGCTAAATTTGCTTAATAAACGAATTTCGAAAGCAGAGCTAGTATAGATGTCCTGTTTGTAATTCAACGAATAATGTTCATCCAAGCAAATTATAAAAAAATGAATAGATGATAAATTAAATATAGCAATATTATAATTAAACTTAATTAATAAATAAAGAAATAGAACTTATATAACTCCAAGTTAGTAGATTTAAGGAAATAAGAAAGACATTAATTCGTCTATAATCATCCATTACTAAAGAAGTTTTATAACTTCTGAATCTAATATATTTTGCTTAAATTAAATAGATTCATCTTTAAATTTAACGAACATTAGAAGATCTTAGTAAAAAACTAGTTATACTAGAAAAATAAAAAGAGATTAAGAAGCTAAGTCTTTAATATTAACCTTATTATACAGAAGAAAATTAAAATTTTGAGAATTTAAAAACACTTTAATAGAAAGGAGATTATTAAATATAGTAATTTAGCTTTTAATAATAAAAATTGCTTCCATAGCTGTATTAATGCTTTCAATTATAATTTAACTCCTAAACTAAGAGTATTTAAGACTAAAGAAAATTGATTTAAATAGATACTTATAAAATTAAAATATATCATAAAATAGATTAGAAGATTAAGTCATATAAAATAAAATAAATAGCGTGAAATAAAATTATATTCATAGAGTTCAATTTAATGGGAAAAGTATTCATTTATTTAATATAGATAATGAAGAATATAAATTAATAAACTTATAGATAGAGGAAGTTGATCATTTCAAAAGTCTTGAATATAATAATCAATTTTATTTAGTAGGAGGAAAATCCAAAAATTAAGTTGTTAAAACAAGCTGGTAGATTGAATAAGATGGTAGATGCAAGTAATTACCTGACATGAATGATAATAGATACGCTTTAGGAATTGTAGTAGCAAAAGGAACAGTTTATGCTGTTGGAGGAATTGGAAATACAAAACTTCCTTTGAACTCGGTAGAATGTTTAAATTTAGAAAGTAAAGTAAAATGAAGATATCTTTAAGAATTACCATATGAAATTTTTGATATAAATCTTGTAACAGACAAAAAAGAATAATATATTTATTTAATTGGAGGAAAAAAAGATAAAACATATACAAATTAAATTTTAAAATATAATATTAACTAAGATGAATGAAATTAACATAATTTTAGCCTTCCTCATGAAATTTCTCTAACTGCAGTTAATTTAGATCCTTTTCTAATATTTGGAGGTAATTCTTAAAAAAATTAATCAAATAAAATATTTAAAAGAGAAGGAAGTGAGTGAAAATAGGGTTAAATTCCAATAGAATGTATTTGCGGAACAGAGGTAAAAATGAAAAATAATTTCGTTTATGCTTTTATGTGATAATCATGTTAAAAAGGTTATTATCATATCATAAGAGTTAATATAAATACTTTGGAAGCAGAAATAGTCAAGAAAATTTCAAAATGAAATGAAATTAATTTTATATTAAGATATATAAGTTTTAAATTAAAATTTAAAAACAAATATTATTAAATTATTCCGATAATTCTAATAATTTTTATGAACTTGATCTTAAAATTTATTTTCAAATAGCATATCAAAAGAAAAGAAAAAATTTTAATTAATTAAAATAAGATTAGAATAAGTATTTAAAATAACTTGATATGCTTTTTAATAATATTCTTATTTTCATATTTATATTTACTAATTTTTTAAAGTTTATTTTCTAAGTTATAGAAAGAAAATATTGTACTTTTAAATAAAATGAGAAAAATAAATTTTATATTATTTAAAATTTTTAAATAAAAATTAATCAATCTTTTTTTATTTGAAAATTTAAATCTTGATTATCTAAAACAACTAAAATAATAGCTAGTATGATAATTTAAATATAAGAGATTTTTGTATATTATTTTAAATTTTTTAGATAAGATTATTTTAAATTATAAAGCACCCATTCGATTTCTTTTATGGAGAGACCTAAACTTAAATATTATGTTAGGGTTAAGATTTTCTTTCTAAAGCATCTCAAATTAATTTTCTTAATTTTAGCTTTGATTATTTGTTTACTGCTTTTTTCTATTTTTCTTTATAGTTTTTTTATGATTCTCCAAGAATTACTACTTTTATTTTTTTATTCAAAAAAAATTTCCTGAGACAAAATACAAAATTATTCTTACTCTTATTATTTTTAAAATCTTTACATTTAAATTAAAATTTCCATCTCTCCTTGATACATTAAATTTTTAATATAAATTATCCTATAACTTTTTCCTTTCTTCTTGCAAAATATTATAATTCTTTTTCGTTAAATATTTATTCTTTTAACATTTTTTTAATTTTCATCCAGTATTTAAAAATGAAATTTTCCTTCTTGAAGTACCAGCAATTTTGTTTTCAATATATTATCACATTCTTATAATTTTATTTTAAATATTATAATCATATATTTGATTTTTGCTTTATCAAAAAGGAAAAAAAATAGAGTAGATATGCAATCTAGCTTTTATCTTTTTAATTAACCAGAATCTCTTATGTCTTGAGGATTTTTAAATGTTATCTTATGTCTTCTTTCTTTTCTTCGTTGCTTCTAAAATTTCTTTTTATTCAATATATAAATTTTTTTTATTTGGTTAGCTTTTTCAAAATATTATCTGTCTTTTACTTTGTATATTCCTGTGAAAATTTTTGATTTGAAGGTTTATTTCTGATTATTGATTGTAAATAAACTGTTAGTTTTAGTAGATTTATCCTTATTTTGTTAATCTTTAAAAATTTTCACCAAGAAATTTATCGGAAAGATTTCTAAGTAAATTCTAATAGTAGACATATTAGAAGATATGTCTATGTTTGCCATTTCATCCACATATACAGAATAGCTTTTCACTGGATAATAACGTAAATGTAAGTCATATATAAAGCTATATGAATTAATTCGCAACTTAAAGATTGAGATTATTTCTTGCCTAAATTCCTTGCTAAGTTTAGAACATTTTATTTCTGGAAATTTCTAAAGTTCTTCAAGTTGTTCTCTGAATGCCTTCACAGAGGGCCTGTCTCTATTTCATAAATTTGCTTCTTAATAAAATTTGTTTCTAATTTTTTCTTTACTATATAGTTATCAATAGAAAATTAGTTGGGAATTGTGATTTGGCCTTTATTATTTAATCCATAATATTAAATTATTTTTTACTTACTAAAAGTAAAAAGATTTTAAGTTCCAATTTCATTTAAAGTATTTTCAGCTTAATTAATAAGATAAAATAAAATTACTAGTTCTCTTACAAGATCATTCAATTACTGACTTTATAGTTTTTTCACTTAACTATAAATTTAAATAGAATAAAATTTATAAAATAGATAGATTTTAGTTAATTTTAATATTTGTAAAATGTAAAAATCGAACTGAATTTCGCAATTTTTTAATGAGTATTAAAGTCAAGAAATGGTTGAAAGCCCTTATACTCTCGGATTTTATATTTAATCCGTTTATGGAAATTTTTTTTATTGTTTTTCATCCAGTATTCAGTTGAAGCATATTATAATGCAAATATCTTCTTTACTAGTGAATTTATTATTGCACTATCTTCTTAAAATTTTGCATAATTCTTCCGATCCAAAAATTTTATTGATTTCTGATAAAGATTTAGATCAGATCAGGTCAGAGTACTAACATTTGCCTCTATATTTTAGTAAATAAATTGTACTCTGTTAATTTTTTATTTTATCATCGCTTTTGATTCATTTTACTACTATTTCTTCTACTTTTTCTCTTAAATTAAGATTTTTAATTATTTTGCTTCATTATAAATTCTTATTTTAATATTATACTTGCTATAATTATTAGATTAAATACCTTCTTTTCTAATTAAAGTTGGTTTAAGCGTTCACTCTAGTTGATCAATTAAATTTGAATATCTTTTTTAAAATTTATCAAATTTCTTCTAAATTTTATTAGAATATCATGGTTTTTTCTTTTTCTTAATTAAACTAGCTATTCTCTTTCTTTTAATTCTCAATCATTCATTTTCAAGGTCATAGATAGAGTATTTAGATTTTAAAATCAAAATATTTAACAAGAAGCTAATGTTAAGAAGAATCGAGTTATGAGAAAAGGAGAAAGTAAAAAAGGAGCAAGTAAAAGATTAAAAGAAATTAAACTTAATTGAAAAATGAGGAGATTAAGAAAATATTTAAAAACGATTTAACAACATTTACTAACGTCTATAATTAAAGGAACCAATTATTGCTATTAAAGACATCAAAAAACTCTTTTATTTTTAATTTAATTAAATTTAATTTAAACCCTGTTTCTTTATGCTTGCAAATGTCGCTGTTCATATTATTAACTATTTCAAGATCATTCTGAATAATAAATTTCTAGAATCTATTCGTATTATCAAAGTCATTATTGGGATTATCTCCATAATCTTGTAAAAGAGCATTGCCATTAGAATATTTGCTCTATTTGGGAATTTTTTAAGGTGTAAACTAACATAACCATATGCTTGATCTTTTATATTCTCATTTTATCTATCATATGGCGTGTAGCAGGATGTAATAAATATATTGCCCAGCTTGACTGTGATAAATAGATTCTAGGATATATATTATATTATTTTCTTCGATACTATTGAGTTCTTCTTTTATTATCAAGCAAGTACCTCCATCTTTGCCTGATTTTTTGTAATAAGTCTTATAACCTTATATTAAGATTGAAAGGAAAGCTTGCTTTTATCATAGTTTCGTTGATTGAAAAATTTTCAATATCCTTTTCTCTTATAATTCTTCAACTGCATATAGTTTACTTGCTATTCCATTTATATTGACATGTTCAATCCTAATCTGATCGAAGCTATTTCATTTTTAGTAGTTATCTTGGCCTAAATTAAATTTTTTGCCTTGCTGATTTGATTAAGAATCTCTTTTCAACTCAATAAAACAAAAAAAATCTGTTTATGTTCATAAAATTATCAAAATTAAGAAGAAATTAAAAAATTTTGAATCAGGAAGTAAGATACCAGAAGAGATATAACTTTTGTAACTTGAAAAGTTATTTAGTAAAAAAATGGTAAGGATTTAAATAATATAAGATAGAAAAAGACAACATACATAAGAATGAGCTGATAAAATTATGACTAGGAATATCCAAAATATAGCTTACAAACAAAGGAACCTTATGGAAGAAAATATTGGGCTTAAGTTAAAGCTAACTTTTTCCAAGCAATTTAATAAATTTGAATTTAAATTTTATTTCATAAATAATTTACAAAAAATGGCATAATTTGAATGCCTATTTTCTATTTTTAAAATTTATACTAAAAATTTTTGGTAAATTACTTAACGCTAATTTTTTAATGCAATCTTAAATATATTAAAATTACCTTAATTCAAATTGGATGTCTTTGATTTTTAAATACCTTTAATTTAATTCTCAAATATTTTATTTTAAACGATACTTGATTCTTCATTTTATTTATAATAAAACTGGGCTAAAAACTAAAATTTTAATCCTTTTATTACTTTTACTCTTTTTCTTTCCAGAGTTTATAATCTAAATTTATTCAAAATTTAACTATTTTTTCAAATCAAAAAATTATTAAAAAAGTAAATGAGTAAATATAATATTCACTTAATTTAGCTTTTGCTTAATTCTCTATATCTTATTCAAAATTATAAGTTTTTCAATAGCTTTATTTACCTACCTTCTTAGTCATTAAGTTAAATTTATACTACTTAGCTTTAGCTTCTTAATATATACAAGTTTACTTATTTTAATTATATTTTTAATTAAGTAAAAATATAATGAATTTAGTAAAGATTTAATGTAATAATCTTTAATAGAATCTATAATTAAAAGAAAGGGATTATTAAAACATATTAAGTTTAGTGAATTTACAAAAGAATAAGTATGAGGAATCATTTAAAGATGCTTTCATATAAACAAAAATACCTTAACTATAGAATTAATAAAATGATGTTGAAATTTAATCCAGCGATTAAAAAATTCAAGCTGTTAATATGATTTAGATTCTTCTACAGTTACAGATTTATTACATATGGATTAAATTTCCTAGTGTGGCTTTATTAATTTGAAATAAATAAAATTGTAGTATTAATGTGATCAGCTAAATGTTCAAATAATAAGTTGAATCAAAGCTTTTGAACAATAAATATTTATTTAAACAGAAAATCTTAAATAATAATAAATTTTAAAGTAATAAATTCCTTCCAATTTAACAACTATATCCATTAAAATTACGTGAATAATTTTTTAGACTTTTAACAACTACTGCCCATAAATCTAAACTAGGAAACTAAAAAATTCTTTTGAAAGAAGAATCTATATTATCTAACTTTTGAATAAGAACTAATTTCTAAACTAAATTTCAAATAGATAGTTGATGATTGGGAGCTTGAAAAAGAGTAGACTGTTAGTAAAGTAGTTAAAATTGACATTGATTAGAGACTATTGAAGATGTATAGCAGAAGATATCTCTACATTAGAATATAATTTTTTGACTAGAATAAATAAATTTATAAAAATACGCTCATCTTGAAATTAGTGGATGAAAAAAGGAAGATTTAATTTATGAGCCTGAGTTATTACTCGTAATTCATTTTTTAGTTTTTTATCTTTACCTAATAATTTTATTTAGAATGAAAACAGAGTGTGCATATTTACATCCATAGCACAAACATATGCCCAATAATTAAAAAAATCCAAAAGTATCTTTTCGCTACATATACAATATTTAATAAGCATTTTAAATGAAAAAATTATTAGTTTATATAAAATAAATATGCATTCATATGATTTTCGAATAAATCTCAAGTATCTTCATAACACTTTTGATTACCCCTTTTGCATATGTGGAGGATTTGGTAACTTTGAAAGTATCATGGATTGTAGTTTCTATATAGATAATGGGAATGACCTAAGCAAAAGATTGGGGATTATGATTTATAAATAAAAATATTATACAAAATGTTACTCGAAAGAAAAAGAATTATTTAAATTGGAAAAAATTGGATAAGAACAATCTGAAAATATCTAACGAGGAGATTAATGAGAAAGCATTACAAAATTAATATCTTTAATTGGAATAAATTGTTTTAACAACTAAGAATGTCAACAAAATTTCCAGTTTAAGCTTATTTAAATTTTTTGATACTATTTCTTTAGAAGCATTTTTAATATGGAAAAAAATGTCATCTTATCAAAAGTTCTTCTTCTTATTAAATCTAACAATTATTTTACTATTTGCAACTTTATCTATATTTTTAATATAAAAATAAAATATTGCTCAGGATATTTAATACTAACTTTATAGAATTATTTATGGATAAATACAAAAAAATGTTATTAAGAATATATTTAATAGGCTAATACGTAATTTCATTGAATTAATTTTAACTTTTAATTTTGTTAAAAAAAATGGAAGTAAAACTTGAATTGCTTTAGCATAAATTCATTTAATTAATAAATATAAAAATTTAACTTAAATTAAACAAGAAATTACTCTTGCTTAAAAATGCTGATTTTATTTTAAAAGGTAATTACTTTTATTATTATATTTTTAAATAACCTATTAAATAATTATTAAAGGCTTTATATTATTTTTTATTTGCTCATATGGTTCAAATATTTCAATAGCTTTTAAATGTAAACTTAAATTTTATACTTCTTTAAGTATTTACTATTTTAAGACTATATCTTCTTCTATTAACTATAAATAGTGCTAAAGTGATGTTGCTAATGTTTTTAGGATTTTAAAATAATTTATATTTTTATTAAATTATTTTATTTAGTTAGAATATACAAAACAGAAACTCCTGCACTATTTTTTAATAAATATAATTTTAAATATAATTTACTTATTTATTTTAAATTTAAATTTTTATTTTATATCATAAATTTAAAAATAAAAAGTTTTAATAACTATTAAGATAAATAATTAACAAAATTAAAGAAAAGTAAAAAGCAAAAATCTTATTTTTATAGATATTTGCTAAAATTATAACTTCCAACATTTGATATAAATTTTTAATTAATTCAATAGAAATAAACTTGATATCATTAATTTTAAAATAATTCTAAATATTAAATTCCTAAATAAATACAAGAAAAGAAGAAAATCATTAAGTGGGATAAATCTATTTAATTAAGTTCAGCTTTTAACTATCTTAAAATTGAACGTTTAATTAATTTTACTTGAAATTTAATAATAAAAATATTTAAAGGTGAAATATCTAAATAAGTTTATTCTAAAGAAAAACTAACTGCATATAAAAATATTAAAAATGAAATATAGATAAAATAATTAAAATCTAAATATTGAGATTAATAATGGATTTATAATTGTAAACTATATAATTTAGAAGATATTGAAGTAAATTTTTTGAAATACTTATAAGTTTAAAAGTTAAATAAATATAAAAAATGAATACAAAAATTTAAAATATATTATTTGCTATATTTGTCCTTTTATTTGAAATAACTTTTTCGAATAAAATAATTTTACAAACTAAAACTAATCAAATTAAATGCAATGAAAATAAATATGAGTCAAAGAAATCAAAAGATAAATTTTTTGATTTTACAATTTTTAACTTTGAGATAAAAAGAACTAAGTAGCATTTAAGCAAATAGAATAATTTAGAATAAAATAAATGTAAATATTGTAGAAATAAATTACTTATACTTGAGGATAAATTTATTTAAGAAATTTAGTAGCATTGCTATTATTATTTTGTAAAAAAGAAAACATTTTAATTTCATTGATAAAAACTTGGTATTTAGATTTTGTTATCATTACTTTATTTAATTCAAAAAATAGCTATATGTGAGTTTTTTATTTTTTATTTCTCTATTTAAGATACTTTTAAAGGTTTTATCAAGTGGTAAATTAAAAATTATCCTAATTAAATTTAAATATAACTTAATCAAAAGTTAAAGATAAAAAGCCCGCTTTAAGATAAAATTTTCATATTTAATGAAAATATCATAAATTACCAGTCAAGAGATTTCAATTTCATTGCAATCTTTAGATTTTTATCCTACTAAAAAATAATAAAACGCGGATTTAAATAAATTCGCCTTAAAAATGTAAAAGTTTTTTCAATTTGCTTGATAAAAGCATCTTGTCTGCTTTTGCACAATAAATTAATTATTTACTTAAATAATAATTTTTTATTATGATAAATTGTTCATTGCAATAGAATTTAAATACTAAATATGAAAAGTTGTTAATCATTCTTAAAATAAAATACTGAAAGTCTTTATTCATTCTCTATAAGCAGATAAATATATAAAATATTCAAAATTGAATTTAAGATATTCAAGATTTGTTTAAAATATAAATTTTTTACTAAAAGTGAAATAATTAGATAAACTTCTTGAGATAAATTATTAAAAACCATTATAAATAAAAAATGTAATTTAATAATTATTTATTTTTTGTCTAATAATATTTAATTTTATTTTAAGTTAATCCAAATTGTATAAGATCATTAATGCTTTATCTTATTAAAAATGTGAATAAAATCTATTATATTTAAAATCTGATCGTTTAAGCTAGATTTCTTAATTTTTGCAATTATTTTTTCTTTAAATCTAATAACCACTTATATGTTAAAATTACTCATTTTCTTAATTTACTTTTTAGTAAGTTCTTATAAAATCATAATTACTTGTTTTTTAATTTATTTATAGTGTTCAATTCTAAATCTTTCGTCTCGATGTAATTTTTTTTTAATTATTAAAGAGCTACGCAACAGTGAGGTACTAGACGCTCTATAATCTAAGTTTTTTTTATTAATAAATTTTTTTATCGTGCTTTAATTACACCTTTTAAATACCTTTCCACTTTCATTTAGATTGGCATATAGGGTATTAAGGTATACCTTTGACATTAAAAATGTTTTAAAGTAAGTTTCCAATTACTTGAGCAAATATTCGAGAAGTTGGTTTCGCCTAAAATTAAGAGCTAAGAAATTTAAAAATAGTTCTTCCATGTCTTTATACCAGTATCTAGATTTTACTTCGAGTTAACTGACATAAATAATAAGGGAGTGAAATTTCTATCCAAGATAGTCATATTTGAATAAGTAAAAAATTAAAAGGTATATAAAAAAGTAAAAAATCAATATAAATAAAAAAATTGGGTTACAGAGCACGTAGCACTCTTGTTGGTGCGCAACTCTTTAAATTAATATTATTTAATGACAAAAAATTTTTATGTCTCTCTATCCTTGTTTTCTCTTCCCGCAGTACGTCCCTGTAATTTTTCTTTCCAAAGCATAGGATTCAATATGCGATTACGGATACATTTCCCCGACCTATAATGAAAAAAGTTTCCTCCTGACATTCAGAGTTCTCCAGCTTGTCAAATCTTCTTTCTCTTGTCATTGGTTTCTCTTCCTCCTATTTATCCTCCGTCCGCGCTCATTTTTTTGTTGCCTTGCTGGGCCTCCAAGCATCATCCGAAGGAAAGGGCTTTCCACCCTATTTAAATTCTTAATAATATAATAAAAGTTTAAATTTTATAAGTAATGCATTATTATAAAAGTTGTAGTAATAAAATTTAAAATAACAATATTAGATAATAAATAAACTAATGTGATGTCGCTGTTAACAAATTTATCATAATTTAATTATTAATATTTATATTAATATTAACTTAAATTTTCTCATTTATCCACTTATCTAAGTTTAGCCATCAAAATAAAAACTTTGCTTCTCCAAACGGGGAAACTTCTTATTAGCTTATTTTCGAATTTTTTTTGCAAGCACAGCAGTCTTCTAAAATAAATTCGAATAAGAATTAATAATTTAGTAATCTGAGGAACTCCTCCATACAGCTTATTTAAGATTTTATGCATTTTCTGAGGAATCTTTGATTACGAGCACATTATCATCAAACAATCGTTTCTCAAGTGAGAACTCTTGTTCAAGTGTAGTATTTATCTTCCAAATTTGTCCACCCTTATCAGAAAGGCATCTAATATGAGATTATTCACAATGCTATATAAGCTGCTCAATATTATCTACAAGTTTTCCCAATTATGGCTGCCATTTATATTTTATATATATAATATAATTTTATTAAATAATACATTTTAAATAGGGAGGAGCATCCTCCAACTGAGATTCACTTAAATTCTGGTACCAGGAATTACCCCATGGGCAATGAACCAAACAGGAATTTTGGTAGGAGTCAAGAGAGAAGACAATGACTAAAAAGTCATCAAGAAACATTTTTGATGAAAGATGCCAGATACTATGGTTTCTTGGGAGCATTCAAATCACGCCCAATAGAAGACAAGATTACTAAGGATGCTATCACTGTGGAAGACTTCAGAAAATAATTTTTTTAACTTTAATAATTTTAAAAAAAAGAGCTGTGCGCCTTTGAGGTGCTACGCGCTTTTAAATCTTTTTTATTAAAGTCATTTTAATTATTTAATTTATAGATATAATTTTAACCTGTAGTTTGAAATAAAAAAATAAATTATAGAACTAACTATTTAAATAAGAATAACTTTAAATTTGATATACCCTAAATATATATAGAAAAATAATAAATACCCGCTTCATTTTATAACTAAAAATGTTTAATCTCAAATTATTAATCATTTATAAAATGCATAATATCTATGAATATTCATGGTTAAAACTATAGGTATCGACAAACTGTTGTCTAAGATATAAAATAAAAATAATTTTTTTTGCAAAACTTAAATATTTTTATTTTATTAAAAATTATCATTTCTTAACTAAATGATAAAAATAAATTAAACGAAATAAATAAATAAAAAAGGTTTTTGATAATTTAATAATTAATATATTTCAACTTTAAGAAATAAATATTTTAAAATATTAATCATTTTTAGAAAAATATTTTACGATAAAGTAGATAGTTAAAAAATAAAATTTCATTCTAAAAATTCATCCTTGTACTTTTCTTATTATTTCAGCTTCTAAAGTATTTATATTTACTTTCATCAGCAATAAATAATCTTATTAGTTTTTTGACCACATAATAGCATAAGCAAAATTTTTATTTAGCTTAACTTCTGACTTGCAAATACATATTTCTGGCAGATTACCTTACTATCATTCTTAGTTTTTTCTTTTATATATTTTATTTTATTGCTTATTAAATTCATTATATCCTCCAAATATTAGCATAGGTTCTAAGCATGCGGCAATATTTGTTAAATTTACAGACATATTAAAATCAAAATTATTTCATTCATCTTGTTATATGTTGTATTTTAAAATTAAGTTTAGAGATATATTTCCTTATTTTTCACCCCCAAAAGAATAAATATTTTTTTATTATTTATCAGTTACAAGATTTTAATCATGAATTCCATAAGGTAATTGTTAACAAAACATTCAGTTACTTTAATTTTAAAGTTTTAAACATTCTACTGAATTTAATACTTATTTATTTATATCCACTCCACCTACAGCGAAAATCATTCCTTAAGCAGCTGCTAAGCCAATGCTATTTCTTTCAATATTTAAATTATTTAACTATTAGCATTTTCCATTATATTCCACTTATCATGCAGTATTTACAGCTTAGTTATTAATTTATCCACCTACTAAATATATTTTATTATTATAATCTACACTTCTTCAATAAGATGGAATCTTTTATTATATTTTCACTAACTTATATTATTCTGTCTCAGTATCAAACAGATGAAGTTTTTAGCTATTACCTCAAAAGTAATTAATAAAATTAGATTAATTCTGCTATTAATTTTAATTTTTCTCTTATTGTTTCTAATTTTTTTTTAGATATTTCTTATTTTTAAAATCTTCTCTAAATTCATTTAAAATTTGTTTTAATTCTTCTACTTCCTAATTAGCTGATAACTAAAATAACTGATTTATTAAATATAAAATAATTTCTTTTTATTTTTCTAAGTTCTATATTTATTAATTTCCTTTTTGTTATAGTTATTTTAAAATATCCTCAAGTTAAGAGTATTATTATTCTTCTAAAAATTCTTTTTTAATAAAATTCTTCTAATCTTTACTCTATTCCAATATCTTAATCAAATGATTGATCTCATGTACTTTAGAAGAAATATCTGATAAGTTTTAATTCTTTTATGGAAATAAGCTTTTATTAATGAGATTTACAACTTCGGAAACAATTTAAAATTGTGATTAAATAACTTTCTACATTATTTATTTTAAATTATGTTTGTAAACATGTAGAGACTCTAAGATACTTGCTATCTATTTTTGCTTATAGTTTCCTTACTATATTTTTCTAATTATTTATTCATTTTTAAGTAATTTACTAGGATGAATATTTGATACTTTCTAGCATATAGAACATTTATTTTGATTCTATCTTCTAAAATCGCCAGTTAAGCAAGTTTGGCAAACTGAATGATTACAAGGTAACAATAAAGGAATTCCAAGTTCATCATCGAAGTCAATTTAACAAGAGCTACACTTTTCTTAAAATTACATTATATTATTAATTAATTATTTTAATTTTAAGTAAATTAGCATTATATATAATAAATTATATATAATTCCTTTTTAACTAAATATAATTATTTTATTCTTCATAATTTAAAACTTTACTAAAAGTTCTAAGAAAGCAATATAAAAATTGCATATATGTAATATCTATTTTAGGATAAGTGTTAGAAGCTAGTATTTATAAATTTAATAAAAGGCTGTATTTTTAAAATGAGATTAATTAAATAAATAGTCTTAATAGTTATTATACATTTTTAATATAAAATTAAATAAATATTTTAAAATAAAAATTAGGTTTTTAAACATTTCAAGTTATAAAAATGAAAGAGCTATAGGATTTTACTAATAAATTTTAAATTTAAAAATCGTAAAATTAATCTTTACAAAAATTAACTTTTTTCATAAATGAAAAATGTAAATTGAATAAATAGAATTAAAAATTTACTAATTAGATTATCTATTAAACTTAAATTAAACAATATTTCTCAAGCATTAATTAATTTGTTTTTAATTAGATTATTTTGTTAAAAATTAAATAATTTATAAATATCCCCCTCTCAAACAAAAAAGCTTATACTATCATGAAAATTAAATTCTATTTTAAATAAAATATTTCGCTAGATTATTTTAGCGCCAAATAAGCAAATTAATAAATTAAAATTTTTTAAGTCAGTTTTTATTGTTTCTAAAAGTAATATTTAAACTTGCAAATATCTATGTTTTTTTAATATATTATATATAAACTAATAAAGATTATTATAGAGCGCTAGCACCTCGTTGGAGCGCAGTTCTTTCAATATTAATATTAAGAAAAAATATTTTCATACTTATTATTAAAATTCTAGTAGTCCATTAAATCATGTCAGCTTTCCAAATGGGGAATCTACTTCTAAAATATTAATCTCGAATTTTGAAATGCTCTAGTCTTCTTGAATAGGATCCAAATAAGAATTATTAATTAAATCATTAAGGTGCGTCAGTCAAACTTTCATACTGCTAGAGAGAACCCTCGGGGTAATTTAGGCTTGTCTTAACTTAGCTTATCCATTCTTTCTCTTGGTGGCATCTAGTGTGAGATTACTCGCAATGTAGTATACACTGCACCAGTTTACCTACTAGTCCTCCTGAACGCAGCCGACATTCATTTTGTTATATGTTAATTATCTCCACTAACGAGCTTAGATCTATTAAAATCTATGAAATGTTTTAATCTGAAAACTCAATTTTAAGATAGGAACTAGCTTTAAATTCATCATTATAGCAAATTTAAGGAAGAATTTTATAGACAGAATAGATTGTGAAGGAAATTAAAAATAATAAAAATGTAAGCTAGAATAGTTCAAAATACTCAACTACACAATAGAAATAGAATAGCAATCTATAAAAAAATAAATTGAATACAAAGAATAACGATAAGTTGATACTGCATGCAGTCAGTACATAAAGTACAGAATTGCTACTAATTTAAGTAAAATAAAATATGAATAAATAAATATATTAAAGTGATATTACCATTATTTGGCTATCACTACTTCTGTTCTAGAAATTTTTGATTCACTCTATCTTGATTTCTTTTTCATTCTCTGGATCATACTCTTCTATCTCAGCTTTTAAAATTAAAATTGATTACCTCCTTTCTCAACTCTTTAAGTTATTTTCGAAGACTAGAGTTAGAAGGGAATAGAGAAAATCAAAATCCAGAGCTAAGTATCACAGCTGATTAAATTCTTATAAATAAACATTTTTATTATCTCATTCATGTCTTTAGATCCTTTTCTGTTCCTACCCAGTTTAGCGACATGAAAGCAGAAGAATTCTCAGATCCAGACTTCAGTGCCCGATATCCAATCATTGATATTGTGTCCCTAATCACCTTCTCGTTCCGATAGAGAGAGTCCTCAAATAAGTAAGATTTATCACACAAAGGGCACTTTCTTAGTGATGTGGAATCTATTGCAAAAGTACTTGTTGTAATGACAACTATATTGCATCAGATTTCTTATTTAGTTAAGGTTTTCATTCGCAAGAGTGATACGTAAATCAGATTATGCATTATAATTAAACTGAAATATAATTAAAATTATGATAATTAAAAACTTAATAAATATTTAGAATTCTACATTCTTTTAATGTTTGCCTTTGATCTCTTAATCGTTATTTTTTATTTTTTAAATACAAATAAAACTTTAAAAAATATAAAAGAATAATTATATATTTACATAGAAATTATTTGTCTTTTATTGAAAAGAGAGTAGATTAAAACTTAAGTTATATCATTTATAGTGATTTGCAATTAAAATTTTTAGTTCATAAATACTATTTTATAAATAATTTTAGTCTGCTTTTAAACTAACTAAAAGGTTCTATATTAAAAAATTGAGAATCTTTGTAATTTTCATTAAAATGCTTTCAAATCCATAATGATTTCTGGTATTTTCTTTTTAGTATTAATTATCATGTTTAAATTTATATATTTAATTTGCTTAATCTAATGTATTCAAATAAAAGTTTATTTTCAGATTAAACCTTTAGGAAGTTAAAGTCCTTAAACTAATTTAATTAATTTTAATTTCAAGAATTAGAATAACTATTAATTAAAAAAAAGTAGGACTTCAGAAAAGGTTTCATCCCTACTCCAAAAAGCAAAAAATCGGAGTATAGCAAGGCAATGAAGAGTAAAAAAGACTACCAAAACAACCCACACTGAAACGCCAGCATCGGAGGAGAAATCCAGGAAACAGCCGAAGTCTGCCCTACACCAGAAAGTCTTTTAATTTAACCCTTCTGGCCAGATGAGCATAGAGCAGCTCATCAAAGTGATTTTAAACCTACAGGAAGAGTTTAGAAAACTTATTCAGAAGAACGAGAAGTTAGCTGAACAAATCTAGCACGGGTTGCAAGAGACTTTAGATCTCAGGATGCCAAACCAAGAGAGAGAATTAGATGCCCTTTGAATTACTAAAGAGAATAATTCAGAAGGATTAATTTGCAAATACAGCTGATATAAGAACAGAATTAACAGATTGAAAGCATCCTAAAGAGCTAGAAGAGCTCTTAAAGCTACCAAATCAAACTAGACTAGAATACAGGTATCGATTAAATGGAGATTGAAAAGACTCCTGTGGTATTGTACAAAAAATCTATAATAAAGAAAATATACTAATAATTCTAGAGTCAACAGCTCCTTTGGAAAAAACTGCGAAAATTTTAGAAGAATTAAAGAAAAATCGTGAAGAAAATAATTAGAGTTATAGATAAAGAAAAAAAAATGAAATCTGATGTAGTTAAAACGGATCTGTCTATAGTTTTAAAAGAAAAATTGAACTGAAGAGTTAGTAACATGACTATGATAAACAACAGAGGGAGAAGGAGAAGTAGCAAAGCAAGACTCAAAATTTCCTTTTTTCATTAAAAGCTAGGAGGGACGAACTTTAAAAATTATTTAAGTGGTGACCTTAATTGGCGCCACACACAATATTAATTTCAATTTAGATTTAGATTTAGAATATCCATTAAAAGACTAGTGATACTTGCATTAATTGCAAAAGTCTTTTAATTTGACTTTAATTTCTTAATTAAATAATCTATTTACATTAGTTCATATTATAACCTAAAAATTTAAATGTTAGACTGATTTATACATTATATTTTAGGTTAAAGCTATTTAATTATATGATTAATGTAGGTTGGAAATTTGAGTTATCTAGGTTCCCATACTATTTATTCCTATCACCTCTTAATGGCAAAATGGAGTATTCTGCTTATCAATTCTGGAAACAGGAACCACCATTTGTAATGAATGCCTATTTTATAATCATAAAATTCAAGCTCTATGAAGGTTGTATAATCTTGGATTTGTTCTCTTAAAGATCTTGATTATACCTAGGCATTTTTTTAAAGTTTAGAAATATAATAAAAAAATTAAAAAGAAATATTGATTTTATAAAAAGAAGTTCATGAGAAAGAGTTGCAACTTAAAAAATTAAGAGAATTAGGAAAAAGCATTAAGCAGATTAAAAAAAAATTAACGAAACATAAGTTAAATTTATATGAAAATGAGATTTTTCTTAAATGCATAAATGTATAAGAATTGAGCTATAAATTAGTTTAAAACATTAGTTTAAACACCATAAGGGTTAGGAAGAAATTAAATATGTAATTGATCTAAATAAAAATGTTTCAATATAAAAATGATATTTCAACTTAGCAATAGACAAAAAGAGATGTAAAAATAATTATATTTTTTCCTATTTGATACTTGAAATAATAATATTAAGATAATATTAATTTATATTATTGTTTTTTTTGGAAAATACTATTATATAATACTTGTAAAAAATTTTTATTTTTATTCTTATTTTATTAAATTTTAATAATTTAAAGCTATGATTAAAAAATAAAAGAAAAAGTAAAAAAATGATTTAAATTATTAATTATTTATAAATAACCATAATCATTTTACTAACTTCTTTTTTATTTTAATAATCTTCTCTCTATCTTTATGTCTATATTAAGATTTAGATTTATTTTCAAGAAATTAACTTTCTTATGTTAATTATTTTAATATACTAGATAGTTAAACTGATTGTTTTAATTTTATTAAAATTCAAAATTTAATCATTTAAGTTCAAACATTGAACTATTGTAATAAACCATTTTATTATTTTTATAGATTATTTTTCTCTTATATTTACATTAATTTTTACTTTTTTTTATAGTATATAATTGAAGTATAAATTTAAGGATTTATATTTAATAAATTTTACTTTTTTTATTATTGTTCTCTACTTTATTTAATTAAAGAAACTTAATTTAAAAGGATTAACAATTTTTAATGACATAGTCAATAATTTTAATTAAATAAATATCTCAGAGGTAATTAATCTGCTATTTTATTTCAAAAATTAATTTAAGTAAGCAAATCAAATGTTTTTAAAATAAAATAAAATAAAATAATATGTTTATTTAAGAGCTTTTAAATGTTTGCTTAACATCTTTCATCGTTCTATTTTACATCTCTTGTGTAGATTTTAAGATTTTCTTGTATTTAAATTTCTAAAATATTTTTTCATGTTTCCTTTTCTCCTTAAAATTTTCTCATTAAATTATTTTTAAACTTTATACAACTTCACCAAGTTTTTATTATTCTATCTAATTCATCCTTGTTTTTTTCATGTTTGTTTATAAAGATTTATTTATATTCTAGTAATTCTTAAATATTTTATTTGCTTTAACTAAGAGAATAAGATTTATCTTTTTGATGTTTTAAGGAAAAATTTCTAAATTTTATTTAAAAATTTAAAGTTATTTTAATAGTTAGTAGATCATATAATAATTTAAATTTTGATTATAAGCTTTATAACAATATTAATTATTTTATATCTTTTTTTACTTTTTTTCATTTCTCTATATAATTATAGAAACATATTTCATTATACTAAGATTTTCCTTTAAATTATAAGTTAATCATAATTTAATTTTAATTCGATAGCTTCTCTTTTATTAGAGAAAAAAATGTATTAAGAATTAATTTTATAATATCTCTTAGAAAGGAAAATAAATATCTAATTGTTTTGAGATAGAGTAAAAAATGTATGTATAAATTAATAATTAGCTCAGATTTTGTTTTGAGGTAATATTTGTAGTTTTTACCTCAAATTTAAGGAGAACAATTCATACTATCTAAGATTTAATATTTTTAATATTATTAAAATGAAGCCAGAAAGACATATCCTGATTTATTTTAATATATGTTGAATAATATATTTTAATAGTTTAATTTTTTTAATTTAATTTTATCTAATTTTTTTATGAATGGCAAAAACAGATGCTTGTAGATAAAATTAAACCAATTCAATGTGATAATTTTTTGGATAAATTGAAACTTAAGTTTTATTTCCGAAGTAATAATTAAAAATTCTTAACTTTACTTTTATTCCATTAATTAATGAAATTTTAGCTATAATATTAAATGAAAATAAAATTTCTTGTTAGTGGTAATTTAGAAAATATCCAAAAATTATTCAATAAATCATTAAAAAAGAATTTAGAAATTATAAAAAATAATTATAGTTGCTTTTTCTTCTTTCTTGAATTTAGAGTTTAAAATAATTTATTTTTTAAGAAATTAAGTTCAATATAAAAAATGGTATTAAAGATATATTAATTAAACTTTATAGAAACAATCCTTTGCAAGATTTTAGTATTAAGATAAGTTTTTTAAGTCAGGTAACAAAAAAAATTAGGGGTTAGTTTAAGAATTTTCCGATAAATTCAGATTTTTGGAGTAGCTATTTGAAAATGATCTTTAAAAAATCCAGCTAAAATCGAAGAGCCCATCATATTATATTTTTAGAATTTAATGCGAATGATAAAATAAAAGAATTATTGCTAAAAACATAGGATTAAATTATGTTTTGCAATAAAGCGAAGCTAGAAATTAACGTTAAAACCGGCAAACGTTGGAACTGCTTTTAAACAGATTTTTTGACAGTTATCCTTCCACCGTGACATTCTTTTGGGCTGAATGTCTCTCAGGCCGATCTTGGAAATGGTCTCTTAGAAAGATATGCTCGTCTGGGTTTTTATATACTATTTCTTCTGGCGTAGAATTGCTATAAATTCTCCCGTTATAATTACAGAATAATATCTCCAATTAAAAAATTGGAATGTCCTTTTTATCTCTAAGCATTTTCAGCTTTGATCTGCTTCAGTTCTAGTTACGTTAATATTCTCTTGTTTATTTTTTAATTTTTTGCAGAATTAAAGAGATTCTAGCTATTATCACAACAGTAAAAAAATTGGGCTGTCTGTACTGATTCTTGGAAAGCAAGGAAGGAAAAACGGATGGATGATTTTTTTCCAGTTCCATATAATTGATTGAGAAAATTAGCTGAAAAGCTAACGTCTGCATCTAGCAA
This sequence comes from Loxodes magnus, assembly GCA_946699065.1. Classification (NCBI taxonomy): domain Eukaryota; phylum Ciliophora; class Karyorelictea; order Loxodida; family Loxodidae; genus Loxodes; species Loxodes magnus. The sequence goes on along the minus strand of CAMPDV010000575.1, from coordinate 30,518 downwards.
GTTTTTACTTTGCTTGACTTTTCGATCGTGCATTCTTTTTCGTTTTTATATGAGTTATTGAGAGCTCCAAATCACATCGGATGTCTACTTCTCAATTTTAGCTACTCTAGCTAAATTCCAGATATATAACTTAGTGTAATTGAGCTTTAGGTTGTTTATGGTATACTTGAATTCTATCGCAGCTTTACAACTTCAATTGCCAATTTCTTTATCATATTTCTAATTCGATAGAGAAAAATTACCAAGGATTGCTAGAAAAAAAATTCTTTATTCCATTTTTCCTCCTGCTTTGGTGTCCTCGGCGAAATCTGCAAATGCTTCTAATAAATCTTGAGCAGAGATTGCTATACTTTTTTAGACTCAGATTATTTGTACTCTTTATCTTTCTTTATATTTTATTGGGGAAATAAATCCTTTTTATAGGCTTGACATATTGTTAACTTTTTTGTAATTTTTAATAAAAATTCTAAATAACGATAATCATAAATCGTGACTCATTTTGGTTTAAAGTATTTTCTCAGTTTATTTATACTATCTATAATAAGATAAAATATTAAAGTCAACTAGTTTCTGAAAACTCTCTACTCTCTGATTATTATATTCAGTCCGCTTCTGGATAATTTTCACTGCAGACTGCGGTCAGGAGAACTAGTAGGTAATCTGGTGCAGTGTATACTGCATTGCAAGTAATCTCACACTAGATGCACCACGGGGAAGGTGGACAAGATCAGTTGAGACAAGCCTAACTTACCCCGAGAGTTCTCTCTAGCAGTATGAAAGTTCGACTGACTGGCCTTCTAATTATGTCTTAATAACTATTTCTTATTTAGACCGTAATAAAGAAGACTGGAATATTTGATTAAAGACTTGTGAATAATGTTTAATAAGTAGATTCCCCATTTGGAAAAGCTGACGTGACTTATTAGACTAGAAGATTTTTAACAAGAAGCATGAGAACATTTTTTTTTCTTAATATTAAATATTAATATTGAAAGAACAGCGCTCCAACGAGGTGCTACGCGCTCTATAATCATCTTTATTTATAATATTTTATATCTAAAGTTCTTCTTATTTTTTAATTTTTTACCTTCAGAACATCTTTATAGTATATTAAATCGAGAAAATAGAATAAAAATTAAATTATTATATTTTTTCTATTAAAAACATAGTTTCTTTAATTTACTAGCTTCTCAGATTCATTTTATTGCTAAATTTTTGGGAACTCTAATTAATTTTAATTTATATTTCCTATTTTATTTCTATATTTTAAACTTTTTTCTAATTTTCTACTAGTTTTTTCACTGAGATTAAGTATCTTTTTCCTATTTTGTTGGACTAGCAATCAATCTAATAATTCCATAAAGCTTGAATATCTCTTTCTAGTTAAATAACCTTTTTTATTATTGCCAAATTTTCAAATATCTTAATTTACTTCTTTTATCTAATAATCTTCATTTTTTGAGGTCTTAAGAATTATATAATTACCATGTTAATTTGTTCTATACTCTTCTATAACTCTTACATTTTTTATTAATTTGAAATTTTATCTTTATTAAGTATTATATTACCATATCTTTTCTTTTGCTCTATTTCTTCTTTGAAAATGAAAATTCTTTTTTATTTTTTTCTTATTTACATAAATCTAAAGATAATTTTATTTTAATTAAAGTACTCAATTTCTTTTATTTTTAGTTTTAACTTTTTTATAATTTATCTTTAAACATAAAGTATTTTATATCAAAACTAGATTTCAAATGCAAAATATGAATGAAAATAAAAAAGAAAATACATTTATAAAAATAAGATTACATATAAAAATATGTTGTTGCTTTTAGTCAAAATAAATCTAATAATTCATTAAATTATTTCTAAAATTATTCTGCTGCTTTTAAATATTTCATGAAGTTTGAATTCTTTCTACTATACGTTTTTTAATTATATAGATATTACAAAATTTTTCTAAATATAAGATAATACAAAATAATTAATTAATTTCTATCTTTAAAGAATTTAAAATATATAAGTAAAAATTATAAGGACTTCAAAAATAATTTTTATATAATAGAAATTAAAAATTAATATATCAATACTTTTCTATTAAAATAAATTCTAAAATATTGGATTATTTATAAATGTTTATAAATATTAATTTATTTCATTAATCATTGATTGATAATATAGCTTGCTCTTCGGCATAGAAGTAAAATTGTTTGATTTGTATTCAGCTCTTCTTCTAATTCTCCCTGTCTTGTATTTAATCTTACATCTTGTTTCTTTCTCAGATTTTTCCAGTTCATGAGGAATAAAATTAAATGGCTCTTTCTTTCAATTCCTAGAAGTTATATTTCGCCACATGTTACTTCTTATTCTTTTATGTCTTGAACATTTTCGTCACAAGCGTCACGTGCTGTTTTAAATTTAGTTTCTTTTTCTTGGTCTATGAAGTATTCTTCTTATCTTTCTATTTCCATGGGAGTTCTTTTTGAAGTCTTATGCAAATTTTCTTCAATTTATAGGAGTCTTGATTCTAATTTTACTCAATCTTTCTCGTCTTATTCTCTCATTATTCAAATATCATTCTCTATTCCTTTCTTTCGATCATAAACTTCAGCTTTAGATATTTGATCTACCATTAGGATTTCATCATCATCTACATGATTTATTAGTTCTTTATTTACTTAGGATAATTTCCCTTCTATGAATATAAAGTCTCTTCAAACTTTTTTAGCTTTTTTATAAGTGAATAAATTAGATGTTTCATCTAATATGAAGTTCATTTGTTCTATTTAATTATTATCTAATCAAATATTTCAGGGTATATATTGAATTATCGTACTTTGCCTTCTTCATTTGTTTTTAATTTCTTAATTAATACTTTTAATGATTCCGTTGAGTGGTCTCTTTTCTCAGTTTTCAATGGAGGTGTTAAGAATTGTGTTAAATTTTCTATTTTGAATCTTTTTTAAATCTTCTTTGCTTGTTAATTGTTTGTCTGAAAAATTTTAGATTTGTTGAAGTTAAGAATTTTTAAGAGAAAATTCTACTAGTTTTCTCTCCTATTCTGAGAAGGTAGTAAAAATCCTTCTTGAATCTAAGCATCTATTTAATATAAATTAATTTAATGATATTTATAAATATCAATGAACCTTTTTATTAATTTATTACTTAAATTGGAATACACAAAGTAATTATTCTTATCTAGATTTAATTTATTAAAAATAACTTTATTTAAAACAATAATAGAGAAAAGAAAGATAAAGTATTAATCTTTTAATTTAATCTTTAAAGTAAAAATTTATATGTAATTACTATAAATTAAGTTTGACTTTCTAATTCTTTTATATTTATCTAATAAGAAATTAAGAAAACTTGAGACTCTAGAAATGGAAAAAGCAAGGGAGGAAGATTAAAGGTGAGTAGAAAATGGGGGGATTGAAAAAAAATGATGAGATAAAGACTAGTTTAAAAAATAATTCAAGCATTTACTAGTGTCTATGATTGAAGGTAGCAATTCTTTCAATAATAGATATAAAGCTCTTTTAGGTTAAATTTAATTTAATAAAAAATTAAGTAATTAATTTAATTAGGCCTTTTTAAGAACTTATATATGAAAAATGAAAATTGAAATTAATATATTTTCACATAAAATCTAAGCTTTTATTTAAATAAAATGAAGATTTTGCCAAAGGATTTATGCTATTAAAACAAGAGAAGAAGATTAGAAAAGATAAAAACAATCCACTTCTTACATTCAAACCTCCAAGATAGGCAGGCAAAGAGTGTCATCTTTCTAATATCTAAAAAAAGTAAAAAAAAGTAAAAAAATAATGGAAGAAGGGACCAGGTAAGAAAATTTACGACAAATGACGTTTGGAGTGGCCTGACCTAAGAAAAAGTCTTTGGGATGGATTAGAAGCAAACTTCGAAAATGATTTTTCGACTAATTAAAACTGTCATAAAACTAGAAAAAGAATGGAATAAATCTAACATGAAATCGTCATTCGCTCTATCGGAATTAAATCTGCATATTCCCTGTTCTAATTCCAAGGAGTAGTACGAAATTAGTATGAAAGAGATAGGCCGAATCTATGAATAATGCAACAAAAGAGTGAAAAAGACTTTATGAATTAAGAAAAGATATCAAGACCAAGAAACAAGAGTGAAAAAATAGAAACAAATTTAATAAAATGGATTTATAGCAAAACTTAAATATCACATAAGTATCCCAATGGGGATAGAAAGAGTTTAAGCAAGAATGAAGACATTCAAGAAGAAATGCTGCATCTGTAGTAGCTCCTGGTACTATGAGTTAAGTTAATTTCAGTTGGAGGAATGTTCCTCCCTATTTAAAATATATTATATATTATAATTATTTACATTATTTCAGAATATTAAAATATTATTTTTATAGAACTTACAAATTTTAAATTTTATTTTTGAATATTAAATTCAATTCAAATAGATTTACCTTTCGTCTTTATCGAATCTACATTAGGGTTAAATTTCTTGCTTCTCTCTACGATACCACTTATAAAATACTACCTTTCCTCAAGAATTATTTGAAAGGGAGAGATCAGAATGAAAGGATTTCGATCTAAAAGCTGAAATTTCCAATCAGTATTGATCTTCAGTATTTACTGCTCGCCTCGTTTGATCGAATGCGAACTACCGGAATCCACAGTCAGTTTCCAGCTTGCTCTCATTTTTATATATATATTTTTTGAATAAATATGTAAATATTATTAATTACTTATTAATCTAATAATATTAATAAATAAAATTATCAAAAGAAAATAGTTTCATACAATCAAATATTATATATAAAGTTATTAATTTAAATTATAAGATATTTTTTATAGCAATAGAGCAATATATTTCTTTATAAATTTTTACTATTTAAAAATAAAAGAGATACTATGTTGATATTATTGACTGTTAAATAAAAATAATTGATTATAAATAGAATTATTAAATTTTAGAATCTCTTTTTTAAGAATTAAAATTATAATTAAAAAGCCTCTTAAACATTTATTTTATGAAAATTTAATTTTATATCATAATTTTAAAAAAGTTAACATTTCAAAAGAAAGGTCTTTATTATATATAATTTAAATAGGAAGGAACAATCTTTCATCTGAGATTAACTTAAACTCTGGTACCTGGAAGTATCCTAGAACCAATTAACTGAGCAAAAAATTGGATAGGAGCCAAGAAGAAAGAACTGGAGACATCAAGTAACACTAGATGAAAGATGCCAGACGATTAGGTCTCTAGGGGCATCACTCTGATCATGCTCATTAAGAAACAAAATTTCCAAGAGAGTGATAGCACTGGGGTAATCTTGAATGGGAAATTTTTACAACTTTATAAACTTAATTTAAAGAGCTGCACACCAACAAGGTGCTACGTATTATATAACTCAATTTATTTATTATAAATCATACTAGAAATTAAAACAAAATATTCTAAATTTGTATATAGAAACTATCTCTCTAATCATAAATTTATGCAATTTAGTATATGAATAAATTTAAAATCGCCTTGTTTCATTATCAATATCTTTGAAGTAAAAATGGACAGTTTAAATTGATCTCATCCTGTCTGTAACAACTTGAAATAATTTTTCTATGATTTTATCTTAAACTTTATTCAATAATATTTTAAGGTCTTCTATACCTATGCATCTTTTTTAAAATATTAGACTAGTTTCTCCAAATTGTTAAAGTATCTCAGTCTAGTTTTTTTTAAATAGAAAAGAATATAAGAATTAGGATTTTTATACGTTTACTAATATGATTTTAAATAAAGCTTCAAATACTTCATAGTTATGAAGCATTAAAAAATTAATTTATTTTAGTCTATTAAACAAAATTAATTAGATGTTGAGATTGGAGTTTAGAATGCATATCTTGCAGTTTTTCTTTAATTTTTTTCTCCATGCTTAAGAATTGCACATTGATTAACTTCTGAATAATATTCTGTTTTAAGGAGTGATATTCTGATATATTGACAACTTAATAGGGATGCATTAGCACATTTCTTATATCTTTGAATATTTCTTAACAATGAGATTTATAATATTAGTTTTCATGAAAAAATATATCTAAAGCAAACACCTTCTTAGTTCTTTTAATTTCTTAATGCTCAAATTTATTTTAACGTTAATGTTTTCTTATTCTTAGTTCTAAAACATATATACTCATACTTATTTACGGTAATGCTCAATTTTACTCGTGCAAACACTTTACACAATACTTTAATCATAAATTTCATATGAATTTCATTAGAAATCATTTAAAAATCATTTGCCCAAGCTTTAGTGACAAATACACATTCAAAATTTTTTAAACCAATTGCTCTTAATAAGTTTCTAAATACCTGACAACATCATTATAGAAGATAATAACAAGCACTGGACTATGTGAATTTCCTTAAAATACTCCATGCTTTATCATATATATTATAAATATATATAAAATGGCTTCTAAGAAATAACAGAACTTTGAACAAAACATTTAAACAGGAAAATTCTCTAAAAAATAAAAAAACGAAATAATTACAATGAGTGAAAGTGAGAAGTATGATTGATATGACAAACATTAACCACTTGGAAATCCAGAACTAAAAAAACTTCCGACACAAACTCAAATAGAAATATTATCTAAGTCATTAAAAGAGTTTATGTTTAAAAATAGATACCTCACTGATAAAGTAGAAAAATTAGAAAAACTAATAACGTCTTTACTTGAGAAACAATATTAATCATCATAAGAAATAGAAAACAAACTAGAACAAAGAATTCTTTAAATTTAATAATAAATTCAGATAACGCCATTTTCGTTTTAACAGAATTAATCAGATCCTATGGAAATAGAAAATGAAGCCTCAAATTAAAATAAACAGTAAACGTTTATTTAAAATAAGTAGTAAATTTAAATTAAATAAGTGTTACAGGAATAATAGTTTAAAAGAAGAATAAAATGCTACGTGTGCAATAAATAACACCAATGAAAATATTGCTACTAACTAAGCGAAATTTAAAGAAAGAATAAATAAGATATTTTTAGAAAACTATTTAGGATATATCCAACATAAAGTGGAAAAATTTATAGAAAAAAATTCTTTAATTCAAATCTTAATCCTTGGAGAAATAATTAGGAAAACATGCAAGATGAAAACTATTCAGAATATTAAAGGATGGTGCGCTAATGAAGTGCTACACCGCCTAACTAAGCCTAGTAGGAATTCAAGAAAAACTAATAGAGACAAGCTGATAGAATAGGTCAGATGGCTGACTACTAAGGCTTTAATAAAGCTTTTTAACTTTAACTTTATATAATAAAATTGATGTCAGTTAAAGTCAGGAGAACTAGTAAGTAATCTGGTACACTATAAACTGCATTGCGAGTAATATCGTACAAGATGCCACCATGGAGAAGGGTGGACAAACTCAAAAGAGACAAGCCTAACTTGCCCGAGGGTTTTCGCTAACAGTATGAAAGTTTGACTGACTAGCCTAAAGATAAATAATTACAAATTCTTATTTTGATCTTATTCAAGAAGACTGGAACATTTGGTTCAAGATTCGAGAATAATCTTTATTAAGTAGATTCGCCATTTAGAGAAGCTGACATGACTCATTAGACTACTAGAATTTAATAAGAAGTATGAGAAAACTTTTTTTAATATTAAATATTAATATTGAAAGAACTGCGCTTCAGCAAGGTGCTACGCACTCTATAATAATCTTTATTTATTTATTGTTATTATTTATAAATTTCTTGAAATAGCAACATCTAAATTGAATCTAATATCTAGATTATGATAAAATGAATCGAAACAGTTTATAAGGACAAGAAGTAGTTTTATTCTATGTAAATGATGAAACAATAGTCTTCTGTTAATAGTATCAAACATCTTTTCTACACCTATAAGGGTTTGAAGTAGGTGCTTTTATTTTCCCACCTTCTATGTAAATAAATAAATTACTGTAAAGTTCAAACATGATATATTGTTTTCTACTCTTTAAAGGTCCTTATTATAAGAGGTGATATTTTTACGTTCGTAAATATAACCATTTAGCCTTTAAGTTAGTATTTTATCATATATTTTAAAATTATATTCATAAATATAATTGGTCTTCAATTCTTCAATCACTCCTAGATTTTTTTTCTAAATTGGAAGCATTTTTACTTATTTTAGTTAATCATTTCAAAATTAAATAAAAAGTATTTATTTTCCAAGACCAGCAAAAGGCTCTCTTTTCAATAATATCTGGAAAAAAGGATTTAATACTATGATTAAGTGTAGCAATTATCAGACTTTTACAATACCGATCTGCAGAATAACTACCATAATACCAATCTTTAAACTTTTACTAAATATATAAGAGAAAAATATTCATATTTTTCTATAATGAAGTAATTAAAAAATTTAAAATAATGAAAACAGCTAGAAATGTTATATTTAGTAATTTAGCAATCTTTAACAATTTCCCTACTTACACAGAATTGAGCAAATAGTATAGACATTAAATAATTACTATATAAAAACTTAGAATTTAATCCTAAATCTTTAGAAATAATTTTCAAGATTGTCATTATCCTATTAATAATCCCCATTGTATGTATGGAGAGAATGAGACGATTGAGTATATATTTAAATATGCATATTATTCTAATATAAGGGATGACTATCATGAAAGATTAGAAATATGGCTAAGACTTTTTATATCATATGATTAAGGATATAAAAACTTATTTTGAAGGTTTTAATTGGAGTGCCTAGATTTACTAAAGATAATATTTCACATGAAACTAATGTCAAGAAGACTTGAGGAATTAGAAATGGAGAAAGAAAAAAAGAAATAAGTCATAGATGAGAAGAAAATAAAAGTAACTGGAATGATTAGATCAAGACAAGATTTAAAATGCATCCACAGGCGTCTTCAATTTAAGGGAACAATTTTTGCATTTAAGACTCAAAAAATACTTTTAGTTAAAAACTTAAATTTATAAAATTAAATAAAAAAGAAGTAAAATTTGAAGTTTATAAGTAATGTCCATTATATAAAATTTCATGTTAAAACCAAATAAGTATTTTTAGGTAAAAATGTTTATTATTTTATTTTAAATCCGTAGCATAAATAAAAATAAAATAAGTTACTAAACCAATTTTAAAATGAAATTATTTTGAATGTATATTCAAAAATATATATAAAAAATAAATATTTTTTTCATTTTATAATTATGCAAATTTATATAAACTTTATTAATTATAATTGCTTATGGTTAGAATTATATAAAAATTAAATATTATCTAAATTATAAAATTAATTATAATTTTTTCGTTAAAAATTAAGTAAACAGTTTTTTGATAATTTAATAATTAATATTTCTTAACTTAAAGAAATAAGTATTTAAAAATATTAATCATTTTTGGAAAAAATTTTAAGATAAATAAAAAAAATTAAAATTTCAATCTAAAATTTCATCCTTGTACTTTTCTTATTATTTCAGCTTCTAAATTATTTATATTTACTTTCATCAATAAAAAAAAATCTTATTAGTTTTATGATCACATAAAAGCATAAGCAAAATTTTTATTTAATTTAACTTATGATCAGCAATTACATATTTCTGGTAGTTCGCCTTATTATCATTCTTAGTTTTCTCTTTTATATATTTTATTTTATTATTTATTATGTTCATAATTACCTCCAAATATTAGCATAGGTTCCAAACATACTGCAATACTTGATAAACTTTAAGGCAAATTATAATCAAAATTATTTCATTCATCTCGTTAAATATTATATTTTATAATGGAATTTATAATTTAATTTCCTTATTTTTTACCCCCAAATTAATAAATATTTTCTTATTATTTGTCAGCTACAAGATTTTAAGAATGAATTCCATATGGTAATTGTTAACATAATTTTCAATTATTTTATTTTTCTAGTTTCAAGCATTCTACTGAACATAATGATTTCTTATTTATACCAATTCCACCTACTGCAAAGATCATTTCTTAAGCAGCTGCTACACCAGCACCATTTCTATCTGCATTTAGGTTACTTAGTTATTAGCATTCTCCATTATATTCCATTTATCATACAGTATTTACAGCTTAATTATTAATTTCTCCACCTACTAAATATATTTAATTATTATAATCTATGTTGCTACAATAAGACGGAATTTTTTATTATATTTTCACTAACTTATATTATTCTGTCTTAATATCAAACAGATGAAGTTTTTAACTATTACTTCAAAATCTATGTATAAAGTTTGATTTATTTTCTTGTTAAATTATATTTTTATTTTTTTATATTTATGCTTATTATTCCTCAATTTTTTAGACTTAAATAAATCTATCCACAGTTTTCCTAAATTCTTCTACTTCCTAATTAGCTGATAATGAAAATAGCTCTTTTATTGAATATAAAATAATTTCTTTTTATTTTTCTAAATTCTATATTTATTAATTTCCTTTATGTTATAGTTCTTTTAAAATTTACTCTAGTTAAGAATATTATTTCTCTTCTAAAATTTCTATTTGCTTGAAACTTTTCTACTTTTTATATTATTCCAATACTTTTATCAAATTATTCATCTCATGCACCTTTAAAGAAATATCAATAAATATTTAATTCTTTAATGCAAATAAACTTTTGCTAATAAGGCTTATGACTTCAAAAATAAATGAAGACTATGATTAAATAATTTTCTACATTATCTACTTTAAATTAAGCTTGTAAAAACATAGAGACTCTAAAATAGTTGCTATCTGTTATAATTTTTATGTTCTTTACTGTATTTTTTAAATAATTTATTCATTTTTAAGTAATTTATTAGGATGAATATTTGATACTTTCTAGCATATAGAACACTTATTTTGATTCTATCTTCTAAAATCGCCAGTTAAGCAAATTTGACAAACTGAATGTTTACAGGGTAGTAATAAAGGAATTCCAAGTTCATCATCGAAGTCAATTTGGCAAGAACTACACTTTTGTTCAATTTACATTTAATTAATTAGTAATATTTTTATTTTATGAAAGCTATCATTTATATAATAAATTATATTTAATTTTCTTTTTTATTTAAATATAAAAAGATTTTTAATACCATCTATTTTTTTTAATTTGCTGTAAATTCTGAGTGGACCTTAAAATTTAAATATGGATAATTTATATTTTAGATTTTTCGTCTTTAAATACTTATAAATTTAATAAAAGCGGTACTAAAAAGATGCTAAAATAAATAGATTTTATAATTTCTTAAATTTATAAAATAAATTATAATAAATTTACCTTTTTAAAATAAAAAATAATTTCAATATATTTTCAGCTATAAAATATGTAATTAATATTAAAATTTTATCGAAAAAGCTTAATTTAAAAACTGTAAAATATAACTAAAAAAGGTAAGTTTTATTCAAAATAAACTACATAGCTTATAATTAGAATTCAAAGGATTTAAATAATAAAATTGCTAACTATTCTATCGATTAATTTAAATTGAAAAAAAATTTCTCAAAAAGAAAATTTAATATTTTATGGATTTTCCTTAAATGTAATGTTAAAATTAAAATATATTATAATTAACACATTCTTTAACAAAATACATTAATGCTATCATTCAAATTTAAGCTAAAGCATTTTGAGCAAAATTAAATAAATTATACATTTTTAAATTAAAATGAAATGTATAATTATTTCTAAAGATAAAGTTTAAATTTATTAATCTATATCTTAAAAAAATTTGGTATTTATATATTATATATCAATTTAAAGAATAATGGAAGAATATAAATAATAATATCTATATATCAATAGATATAAATCACTCTATTAAATAAGTTTTTCTTATAATTTTTAGTTATAATTCAATCTTTTTAAATTATTAAAAAGTAATAATTAAAGAATACAATTTAGCTCTTATTAAAGACATCTAAAATGTCAAAAAGTGATGCTTTAACTCTGGATATTAAAAGAAATTAATATATCTAGATAAAAATTATTAATAATTCTAAAGCATCTTTAATTGAAGGAAGTAATTCTAACAATTAAAAATGTCACCAGACTATTTTAGTTTAGTTTAAGTTTAAATATATTTAGACATAAACTTTTAATTACAAATTACCTAAATACTAATCTTGTAATAAATAAAAGAAAAATATGGGCATTAAGTATAAAACTCTATTATTTTTCATATAAATTATTAAAATTAAAAGAAAATATTTAATCAGCAAAAAAAGTTAATGAGATATTGTTTCAATTTAAAAAATAAAAGATTCAAAAAGAAATTTAAATAAATCTTTAAATTAAACTAAAAGCTAAAATGTTTAATTTATAATGAAAATTTAATCTTTTTAATGCATTGATCATTGATACTTAAGAATTTATGAACAAAATTAAACTAATTAATTACAACAAAGAAAGTATAGTATTAGAGAAAATTTATTTTTCTGTGATGCATTATAAGAATTGATGCATGAACTGAATTTATAGTATTTGGTTAAATATAAAAATAAACTAAAAATAATTTAAATTGTAAATTACTAAGAAAAAGAAATTTTTAAATTATTAAATTTATTTCAGTCTAGAAAAAGTAAAAAATATGATAACAAATTTTTTTTGTCTTTTAGATGTTTGAAATCATAATATAAAGATATTTCAACCCAATTTTATCTCATTTTTTTATATTTAAAATTTTTTTATTTTTACATAAAAAAATGTGTTTATTCCATTTTTTATTAAATTAAAGTCCTGTATTATAATATTAAAAGTTATGATTTAAAAATAAAAATAAAATAAATATTTAGAATATTTAATATTTAAATATTCTAGTTAATTGAATTGCTTTTTTATAGGTAAGTTTAAATTAAAATAAAGTTTATTATTATTATATTTTTTATGCTAAAATATAATTGCTATTGTAATTATTAAATATAGCATGCTAATATTTATTTATCAGCAATTAAATCTATAATATATATTTTTCATAAAATGAATTATTTTCTTATATCTATTATCTTTTTTAATTTTATATTTTTGTATTTATATTTATTAAAAATCTTTAATTAATGAAATCTAGATTATTTATGCAATTATTGTGACACTTTCAGAAAAATAAGCATAATATTTTTATATAACTAAATAATATTAAATTAATTAATTAAAAATTATAACTGGAATTAACATATAATAAGCAGCTTTTTAACGTTGGCATCTTACACTTTTATGCATTCCAATATAAATTTAAAAGCTATTAATTTATATCCTTAAGATAGAAATTAAAAAAAGCATAAATAATTTTCTCTAAAACCTTTTTTATTTAACAAAAGGGATATTTTAAATAAAAAAAATGGTAGAAGGTTCCAAAAAGGGCTTATATCTCCTCTTCTTTAGTCAAAAAAGAAGAGCGGAAGCGGGAAACCATTTCTTAGCAGTCTTCTTTTTCATAACCCTAACTTTTTCTTACTTAATAACCTGGAAATTAACAAGAGTAACGAAAGCAAGACCTAAAGACAATCCATATGGAAACTCCAACCTCAAATGAGAAACCAAGGAAGCAGATGAAGTCTGCTTTACACCAGGAGGTATCGGAGTTCAACCCTTCTGTAAAAATGAGCATGGAATAGCTCGTAAAAGTGATAAAAAACCTCCAGGAATAGGTTAAAAAGCTTAGTAAGGAAAACACGAAGTTGACAGAGCAGATCTCTCATGGAATTTAAGATACACTTGATCTTAGAATGGCCAATTAAGAAAGGGAGATTGGTGCTTTATGAAAGTACCAGCAAGAATAAAATAGTTAGACAAAATCTTAGATATAATAAATTCAGAGCTAAAATATACAATTGGAATTTAAAATTTCAAGTCAACAACAAGTGGAACAAATTGAAAAGGAACCTAACTAAAACTGCAAGGAGATTGAGGAAATAGGAGGAAGCAAGTAAAACGGAAGAACAGCAAGGAAGATTAAATTTTTAAAGAAATGTTACTTTTGTTGCTAACAAGGTCACTTATAAGGAGTAGTGCAAGAAATTTTATCAATTCAAGAAAAAATACTGAATCAAGGAAAAAAGGAAAGAGAAATCCTGTTTTACAATTGGGAAGGAAGAATCTATAAGAGAAAATTGAATCAAGATACACTGAGACTGATTTTAACAAGACCTATTGGAAGAAGACGACAAGGAATAAACCAAATGAGAGATAAAACTTATAAACTTATTTTAAGCGGCAGATGTGAAATCTACTATTATAAATTAAATAAAAGGGATATTTTATTATTCCATTTTTATTATTGTTAAATTCATTATATAAATAAAATATACAAACTTTGAATCGATCTATAAAATATGAAAATAAAATAAAAATAAAAAAGCGTTAATTATTTATTTTTGTAAAATATTGACTTAATTCAAAAATTTTAAATACTTAAAATTTTAAAATAATGGATGTTAAAAATAAATTGTAGATAAAATATAAAATTCTAATTTCAGTAAAATGTACTAATAAGAAATTAATATTCTTAATTAAGCTAAAATGAAGATTTCATGCATTTTTAAATAATAAATAATAAATAATAATCAAAATAAATTATATAATTAATAATATAAATTATAACATTTTTAAGAAACTTATTCACCCAATACAAATGGGATTTATTAAAAATAGACAAAAAACTTAGTATATCTGGGTATTACAATCAGTTATAGATCTATTTCAAAAATAAGCCAAAGGAAAAACTAAAATAAAAGCAGGTTTGATTGTCATGGAGAAAATGTGTGATTCAATAGAAAGAAGGTTGCTTTTCGATCAGCTGAAATGTGTTAAATTATCTTTCGAATTGATTTTAGCATTTGAATCTATCTGTTAAAATCTAATTTCTTAATTCTTCTTAGATGGAAGCTATTTAATAGCCTTAAATAGAACAATGGAGTAATGTAAGGAGTTAAAATGGACCAGTGCTAACGTTTTTATATTATGATATAAATATCAGACATATAGAAAGTAAAGAAAATAATATTGGATTCAATTATAATAACTTCAATAACAGTTTCACTTGCATAGGCAGATAATTTAATACTTCTTTCAAAATCTAAAAAAACATGAAAATATTATAATGAAAAAATAGAATTTTTAATTGGAATTAGCTTAAAATAAATGCCTCCAAGTGCGAAGCAATTCAGTTTCTAAAAAGCATAAAAGAAAAGAGGAAAAAATAAAACTTGAAGATTGGAAATCATTATATTACATTAAAATAGCAAGTTTTATATTTAGGGGTGAATTCTTCATTAAAAATAGCCTAATTAATCGCTGCAAACATGCTTCAAATAATTTCTATGAAAAAGGAAGTATTTACACTTTCAAGATATAAAAAAGTGGTACTCTGAAGATTTAAGACTTTATGCAGAATGCTCACACTCCCTAAAGCAGAATAATGGTGGTGAACTAATACCTCGATCTATCTAAAAGGAATTATTACAATATTAAACAAAATTAATTATAACATGAGATTGGTAGCGGAAAGGCCTTTCAAGCACCTGGAAATACTTTTTATAATTCTTGCTTCATAGATCTTAACTGAATACCATTTAAACATATTATGGCTTTAAAGTTTTTAGACTTTTTTACAAATATGAAAGAAAGTAAAATTTAACTTAATCAACAATTAGATTCCTTTTAGAGAAAAATTTATAAGAAAGATATAAATAAAGAGACTATGTAACAAGAGAAACTAAATATTACTCAATAGATATTAAAATAAAATATAACAGTATTTGTGGAAAATTTAATTAATTTGAACATATTCTGGATTGCGATTGCTATATAGATAAGCGAAAGATTAATAACCTATGATTCAAAAGTATATAAATTAATTTCCAAATCAAATTAGAATACATTGATCTGTAAATAAAAATTTTACAAAGGTTGTTGCTTAAAGGAGATTAGAATTATCCAAATTGAGAAAAGAAAAAATAAGAAAGTTTTGAGATTAGGAGTAAAGAAGTGAAAGAACAAGAAAAAGATGAAGATGAAGATAATGATGAAAATGAGTAAGGATAAGAAGATCAAGAATAAAAAGATAAGCAAGTAGAAGATTAGAAGGAAAAAACTAAAGACAAAGAAGATTTAAGAGAAAGAAGATGAGCAAGATAAAAAAGTGTGAGTTGAATAATTTTAAATAACATTATAAGATTTTTAGATGAAGGAAGCAATTCCAATAATGAAAAGATGTCACAAGAATATTTTGTTAAATTTAAATTTAACTTTTAAAATTTGTGTTTATTAAAATAATAATAAAATTATTTATAAATTCTTGTATAAATATTAGATTATTCAAATTTATACAAAATTATTAAAAATATAATACAATTTGAAGAAGAGTGCAGCTCTTGTCAAGTTGACTATGATGATGAATTCGGAATTCCTTTTCTGTTACCCTGTGATCATTCAATTTGCCAAATTTGTTTAACTGGTGATTTTAGAAAATAGAATCAAAACAACTGTTCTATATGCTTGAAAGTATCAAATATTCATCCTAGTAAATTACTTAAAAATGAATAAATTATTTAAAAAATTTAATAAAGAACATATTAATAAAAATAGATAACAGTTATGATAGAGTCTCTACATTTTTACAAGCATAGTTTAAAATAAATAATGTAGAAAATTATTTAACCATAATCTTCTATGATTTTTGAAGTCATTAGTCTCATTAATAAAATCCTGATTCCTTTTAAAAATCAAAGTTTTTTGGAAATGATATCTAAGGTACATGAAATCAATCATTTGATTAATGTATTGGAAAAGAATAAAGATTAGAAAAATTTAATACAAATAGAAATTTTAAAGGAACAATAATATTCTCAACTTGAGAATCTTTTAAAAGAACTATAATTTAAAGGAAATTTATAAATTCAGAATATAGAAAAATAAAAAGAAATGATTTTGTATTTAATAAAATAGTTAATTTCGTCTTCAATTAATTAGGAAGTAGAAGAGTTTAAACAATTAGTGAATAAATTTATTGATTTTAAGTAGAATAATAAATAATATTAGAAAAATATAAATCCATAAAATAATAAATCAAATTATATACACTTCTTTGACGGCTAAAGTCAAATGTTTCATTAGTTTGATGTTAAAACAGAATAATATAGGCTAGTAAATTTAAAATAAAAAACTCCTTCTTATAGTAGATATGTAGATTATAATAATAAAATTTATTTAGTAGGCGGAGAAATTAATAATTAAGTTGTAAATACTGCATGATAAGTAGAATATAATGGAGAGTGCTAAAAATTATGCAATCTCAATGAAAAAAGAAATAGAGCTGGTATAGCAGCTGCTTAAGGAATGATTTTTGTAGTTGGTGGATAAGGTATAAATAATTAAACATTAAATTCAGTGGAATGTTTTAAAATTGAAAATTAAACAAATTGAAAATTTTGTTAGCAGTTATCATATGGAATCCATTCTTAAAATCTTGTAACTGACAAATAATAAGAAAATATTTATTCTTTTGGAGGGAAAAAATAAGGAGCTTAATACATAAACTTAATTTTAAAATATAATATATAAAGAGATGAATGAAAGAATTTTGATTTTAATTTACCTTAAAATTTAGCAAATATAGCAGTATGTTTGGAACCTATATTAATATTTGGAGGTAATTATGAGTTAAATAAGTAATAAAATAAAATTTTTAAAAGAGAAAACTAAGAATGACAACAAAGTATTCTATCAGAAATATGTAATTGTCGATCTGAAGTTAAATAAAATAAAAATTTTGCTTATGCTTTTATGTGGTCATAAAATTAAGAAGATTATTTACTGATAATGAAAGTTAATATAAATACGTTAGGAGCTGAAATAATAAAAAAAGTACAAAGATGAATTTAAACATAAAATTTTTTATATTATGTTCTTTTTCCTACTATTAAAATTTTTTATTAAAATAAACTACAAAAAATCATCAGCTTCATTTTATATATGCACATTAATTAAAGTAAATTATTTTAATAATTTAATAAAATATTTTTTCTAAAATTATAAAATCTATCATATTTAATATTCAAATTAGCAAGCTTTTTATCTTTTGAATAAAATCTTAAATATAATAATCACAATTAATAAATTTTAATAAATATTTAATAATTTAAATAAACATGGCTATTCATAATCTGAAATAGTTTTTTTATTTTAAAAATATTATGGGTATATAAATTTAATATAAATTTTTCTTTAAGATAATTAAAAAGATGGTGGGAGCTGAGATTGACCTTCTGAATCATACTTTCTGGTTTTATGGTTAGGAACAAGTACCTTTCCTGTCGCTGAGAAAGTCCCTGGTCAAAGTCAACCTTTGCAAGGGAACGCCTTCCTTTTGATTATCCACTCCTGGTAGCGACTTGAAGCCTGGCTGACCATAGCGATAGAGCTCACTGGCAGCTGCTTTTCGAAAGCAGCAGGATATCCCCGTTATCGCATGAAGGGAGTGTTGGGGTCGTTAAACTGCAAGAAGTTGCAGTCCAAAACTCTTTTAGTTTAAAATTAAAAAATTAAATTTTTCTTTAACTATCGGTTACAGAATTATTTTTTTAGTTTAAACTAAAAGTTAAAACAAAGTAATAGAGAATTTTATAAATAAAACAAATTTTATAAATTTTATTATAAAATGGCTTCTAAGAAATAACAGAACTTTGAACAAAACATTTAAACAGGAAAATTCTCTAAAAAATAAAAAAGCGAAATAATTACAATGAGCGAGAGTGAGAAATATGATTGATATGACGAACATTAACCACTTGGAAATCCAGAATTAAAAAAACTTCCGACACAAACTCAAATAGAAATATTATCTAAGTCATTAAAAGAGTTTATGTTTATAAATAGATACCTCACTGATAAAGTAGAAAAATTAGAAAAACTAATAACGTCTTTACTTGAGAAACAATATTAATCATCATAAGAAATAGAAAAAAAACTGGAACAAAGAATTCTTTAAATTTAATAATAAATTCAGGTTACGCCATTTTCGTTTTAACAGAATTAATCAGATCCTATGGAGATAGAAAATGAAACCTCAAATTAAAATAAACAGTAAACGTTTATTTAAAATAAGTAGTAAATTTAAATTAAATAAGTGTTACAGGAATAATAGTTATAAAGAAGAATAAAATGGTACGTGTGCAATAAATAACACCAATGAAAATACTGCTCTAACTAAGCGAATTTTAAAGAAAGAATAAATAAGATATTTTTAGAAAACTATTTAGGATATATTCAACATAAAGCGGAAAAATGTATAGAAAAAAATTCTTTAATTCAAATCTTAATCCTTGGAGAAATAATTAAGAACGCTACATGCAAGATGAAGACTATTCAGAATATTAAAGGATGGTACACTAATGAAGTGCTACACCGCCTAACTAAGCCTAGTAGGAATTCAAGACAAACTAATAGAGACAAGCTGATAGAATAGGTCAGATGGCTGACTACTAAGGCTTTAACAAAGCTTTTTAACTTTTAACTTTAACTTTATAAGACTTTAGTTATGGCAATAATTTATAATTACAATTTTTTTAAATGTTGATATGTGGAATAGTCTTTTAAATTAACATTTTAAATTTTTAAATTAAATAAAGAAAAAAATTAATTGCTTTAATCATTGAAAATTATTTTGATTATAAAAATGAAAATGCTAGTTATGAAATAAAATAAGTAATTAAGTTTATTAAAGATTGTTAGATTATATTTTTTAAAGGAAATTAAATTTCCTTATATATAATATTATCTTAAATATAAAAGGTTTTTTATTACTTTAAATACTTTTATATAGTTTAAAATACTTTGAATCAATATTATAGTTTATTTCTAAATTTTTAAACTTTTATAAAAGTTTGCTGACTAAAAATAAATAATTCTACTATTAAATATAAACAATTTTAAGGATTTTTTGTAAATTTTAAGAATATAAATAATTTTTAAATTTTAAATGAAAAAATCTAAAAGATAGTTTCTACTATTATGATATTTTTTGATATAAGATGTAAAAATAATAATAAATTTAATTATTATAAAAAGAAAAATGTAAATATAATAATATACATTTAGATGAATACATTACTTGAGTTAGAAGGCACAAATAATTACTCTTTTTAAATTAATTTAACAAATTAAATATTTTCTTGACTCATTATTTAAAATGAAATATAAATTTCAAATTTTTCTAAGTAAACAGTAGTATAAATAACAAGTCGATTTCTAATTATTCATAAATCAAAAATATATTTGTAAATTCCAAGGACTTTATAAATTTTTTTTAAATAATGTAATTAAAATAATAAATATAGAAGTCTTTTGATATAATATTTTCTTGTTAAGATTTGGGGGATTGATAAATTCAAATAAATATAAATTAAATTAAAGATAATTTATAAATAAAAATTAAATTTAATACTTAATTTGACAAAAAAATGGAGTCTTATAATCTTGTTCCCGGCTTTTTCTTGAGCAAAGAAGAGAAAAAATCTCTAGAGAAAAAGTAGGCATACAAAAAGTATCAAGAGTCTTATTCTCACCACTTGCAAAACTAATAAAGAACCTAATAACTTAAATAAACACCTCCTAAAGTAATAAAAAGAAAGGAATCTAATATAATAACAGGAAAAGAACTTCCATCAAAGATAATTAAAAAGGAAATCAATATTTAACAGTTAGTATTTGAATTATCCAATCTCTAGGAAGAGATTAAAGTGTTTAAGTAGGAAAATTAAGAACTATGAAACTTATTATCGCTTGGATAAGATAACTTAGAGATTAGAATTATTAATTAAGAAAGGGAACTTCAAGCATATTGGAACATTTAAACTGAACATAGATAAGAAACACCAAGGCTTGGAAATATCGTATAAAAACAAGAGTTGGAGTTTATTAAGCAAAATAATATTAACACAAACATAACTAATTAGACAAATTAGATGGAATTAGAATAAAAGAGGTTATAAATTGAAAATCAATCAGCTAAGTAAGGAAGAAATGCTACTACTGTAATAGAAAGTGACATTTGTACAAGAATTGCTAAAAATTTTAGAATTTCAAGAAAAAATTTTGGCGTAAAGAATAAGAAAAATACTAGAGGCTCTATTGCAACTAGCATGGAGATATTTACAGAAGAAAATGATGTGAAGCACCTTTTGAAATAATAAGAACAAGAAATCAAAGAAACTGAGAAGACCTTAGTGAAGATAATTTCATCAGAAAGTCAAGAATGATTAGAAGTGCTGCTGATAAAAAAACTTATTTTAAATGGTGTCCAGATTGAGACTGTTGAACATTTTAATTTCATTATTATTATTATACTTAATTTAACACAAAGCATTATCTTTACACCATTTTCAAGTTGATTTTATTTGGCAACTATGATTACTTACGTTAAATTAACATAAATTTGATTTTTATAGAAAATAAATTTTTTATTTATTCATTTGGAATATTATCTAGTAAAATAGTAAGTAATTTATTTAATTATTCCGTTTTAAGATTTATCTATAAAAATGAATATTAAATAAATACATTTTAAATTTAAAATTTGATAATAGAGGGTTTATTTATACCTTTGCTTTACTAAAATCTGAATATCTTATATCTTTTATTTAAATATTTCAGAATTAAAAATAAAATACTTTTATAGAATTAAATGTTTAAAATTAACCTTTGATCAACTAAGTAAATTTTATTAAATAGTTATTAATTATTAGAATTATAAAATTGACACTAAAAATAAAAAGCTTTATTTTTATATTTAAAAGTTTCATACATTTCAATAATCCTAAAATTTAATAATTTAATAATAATAATAATGTAAACTAAATGTTAAGAGTTTTGGAGTTCTTCGGGATTCCAACCGATTTCGCTCCGCCTTTTTTTTAACGTGGATGTATACCACGGCCTTTTTTTGAATGTGGGTGGCTACAACAATGAATTTTCCATGTTACCACTAAATGATTTCTATTTATAAATTCCTTAGTCGGTTATTCAAAGTTTGTTTAACATCCTTCATGTTTTTATTTCTTCTCTTTTTTTCAATTTTTATCATTTTTTTCAATTTTTTAATAAGTGATATTTCGACCTACAACATCAACAATTTTTTGTCTATTTTTTTTTATTCAACTAAGGCAAAACTAATTTTTCTATTTGTTCTATTCTTTTAATTAAACTTTTATCAACATTTTATTCTATATTTATTTCTTAATCTTTTGCTTAAGAAGGGAGGACTTCAATACTCATATTTACCCCTTGTTTGAAATTATTTTAAGACTGAGTATAGAGCTATTGTTCTGTCACAATATTGTTTTATATAAGCTATTTCCTAAGAATTAATAGTTCGTTATTTTGATCCTCAATGTTATTCATAAGCTCTCTAATTCTTTCTCCTTGATTATATGTTTCTTCTTCATATTTAGAAATTAATTTTTTCATCTTTTCCATTTCAATTGAAAGCGAAGAGCTCTCATTAGCTTGTCCAACCATTACTTTGCCTTCTGAAGAGGAGCTTGATAAGTGTTCCATTTATTTCTACTTCTTCTCTAGTTCTTTGCTAGCTCTTCTTCTTGCGTTCCTTGCCTAATTTTTAGATAGTCGAATATTCTATTCCATTTCCATTTTTTTCTATTTAATAATTTAAATAGATAATATATTATTTGTGATAAAGAGCAATAATCTTCTGTAGAATTTGCTTTAATTTTAAAAATCAAAAGGATATTTAAGTTATAAATGAATTGCTGTTAAATAAAAATCTTTGGATATAGTTAGAATGATTAAATTTTGGAGTCTCTTTTAAATTAATGGAAATTATTATTAAAAAGCTTTGTAACATTTTTTTTTTTAATATTTTTCAAATCTTAATTAAGTTTAATTAAAGACTTCTTAAATTTTAAAATATCAAATGCTAATAAAAATTTATTCGTATAATTATTTTCTAAAAATTGTAATTTCAACCAATTGGTAAAACAGATAAGGTTAGATTTAAAAGTTTTCTTTTTTTTTGGAGAACAATCTTTTTCAGAAGTAGCATTTTATGCTCTTGCTTTTTAATAAAAAATCTAAGAATATTTAAAAAAAAGATGTCAGGATTCAAATCAGAATTTTTCGTGGCTCCTAAAAAGTAGGAGTTAACGACATCCTAGAAAGGCTAGGATCAGGAAAAAGGTAACAAAAAGGTCATCCATCAGGATTAATCTCCCACCTCTGAAGAAAAGCCTAGGAAAAGGCTAAGAATATTATGATCTCGGAAGTCTCGAATCTCGCCACATAATAGTAAATAAGCTATGATTAGCTGATTAAAGTGGTGCTAGACCTCCGGGAAGAGGTCGGAAGAAAGACAATAAGAAATTAACGGAAAAACTTGAACTTGTAGAGGAAATAGAATCGAGACTCATGACCTAAGAAAGAGACCTTAACACATTTTGAAATATATCACAAGACTAGAGCAGTTAATTTTAAAACTAACAATAGAAGCAGAAAGAACTGATCACCAAATTAGAAAAAATAGAAGAAAATCATTACAAATTGCAGCTTTAAATGGAATTGAAAGAATAAAGGAATGATCCAATGATGATTGAAGGTGAAAATAACTCAAGATTTAAGCCTAAACTATAAGTAAAATGATGTTATTACTGTAATTCTCAAAAACTTCTGTGGAAAGATGCTAGAAATTTCTCAATTTCAAGTAAGAATATTGAAACTATTAGAAGTAGTTGGAGAACAAAAGGAAGAAACTATAATAAATAAAGCTATCAAGAGAAAGAGAAATATTATACTGTAAAAAATTTGGGGAAATTTACAAGAAAAAAGACATCTGGCATCTAGGTGAAAGAAGAATTAAAGGACAACATGTATGGCAAGAAGAAGAGTTGTAGAGATTTTCCAACTTTTATATTAAGTCTCTCGAGCAATCTAGAGGCTGGTGGGAAAGAGGTTGAAATACCTCCAAGAACGCCAAACGCTTAATTTTGTACTTGTATTTGTATCTAGGAATATTTATTTTTTACGAGTTTCGAAATTCGGATATCTTCAGTTTTTCTTTCTAATTTTTTTTTTGCCTGTCTTAAAGCTAATAAGTCTACCCTATTCAATTTTATCTTGCATATAGTTCTCTTAGTTTACAATTAAAGTTTCGAGCTCAATTTTCCGAGTTTAATCTAATACTTCTTCTTTCATTAGTGAAAATGAAAAATTATTTTAATCAAAATTTTCCATATCTCAGTAATAGCAAGTTATTTTAGTCTCTCTTCTTCCAGATTTTTGATATAAGAGCTTCGCAACAATCTGGTGCTACGCGATCCATAATATAATTTATATATTTCTACTTTTATTCTTAAATATACCTATTCCTAAATCGATTGATTCTGTTTTTACTTTAAATAATTTTTTTATTTAAATAATCTTTATCTGATTTTTGCTGATTATTGATTCTATTCATTTTGGATATTTTGGAAAGTTATCATAACTCAATCTTAGGACATAATTCTTTCCTTTTTCTATTCCTCAGATTTTTCATTCTATCCACGAGTTTAAAATTAAAATTTTTACAACTTATGTGTCTTTTCTCATAGGTAAAAGCCATCATTGATATTAAGTAAAGTTAATTGCTTTATTCCAAAGTCAAACACATGTAATGTTCTTGCATAACGATTTCTTATTATTTCCTAGGTTTTTCATCCTTTTTTGTAGTTTATGTATCTGCTTCTGTCTCTTCCCAGTTTTGTTATGGATTACTGTTTTAAAGTTTAAACGATATAGGCAAATTAGAAGTCGATATGTTGTGGATAGTTGACGCTTCATGCTTTCTCTGTTATTTGAGGAGGAAGTAAAAAAATCTTTCCTATAGCCGTCTATCATTATTTCTTTAGATAAAAATTTTAAATTAAATTAACAACAATCAACTTGATATTTAATTTGAGAAAATACAAAGAAGTATAAATTTATATTCATAATTAAATATAAATCAATTAATTTACATAAATACCATAGGAGAAAAACAATAAACAGCTTTAAGAAAGGCTTTTTTATCGTCTTATAAATTAGTCTTCTTATAAAAATCAATTATAACAACCTTTAAAATAAGAAAGTAACAAAAGTAGTTCTTTAAAACTCAAGCTGCTTGAGAGAAACCAAGATAACATTTCAAAATGGTCATTAATTAAGTATTGAGTGAATTTGACTTTTGATATGAGCAAACGAACATTAATAAACTTGTGCTAATGGATATCAACCTCTAGGAGGATTTTACATAGCTTAAATACCAAATCTAGAGGTTATAGAGAAGAAGGAAAAATGAATCAACATTGATATCCAGAATTGAGAGCTGCAAATGCTAAATTTATGCACTCTTCAAAATATAGAGCAACAAAATCAAATTTGGACTCAGTTGAAAGTGTACAAGAACGTATAGGAAAAAGAACTTCATCATCTCAAGTAATGATGAATAGAACAAAAAGAGACTGAAGAATTTAAAATGAATATTGATCTTAAAGAATAATACATAACAAGAATGATTGTAGAAAATCGGGAAGAGATGCTTTTATTTAGAAAGCGTATGACATATATGTAGAAAATATAGAGACTACAACAGAAACATTAAAATTATTGGCTTAATGAATAATATAATAAAAAAGTAAAAAAGCCGAAAGGAAGAGAATAAACTGTAATTCGAGCTGCGCAATATTCAAAATCAAGATTGATGCTACAAGGTTTTTAAGATAAGTAAGGAAAATTAATCTAAACCTGAAACAAGAATTCGTTAAAATCTAAAGGTCCCGAATGTTTTATAAATGATGAGAGCACGGGGCACGAATTATTGTACTCCAGAAAAGGATTAAAATCCCTTATGAAGATGAAACAATATCTAGTTAATCTTAATAAAAATCATAAAAACATTTTTAAAGCAAGATTAATATTTTGATTTAATCCCAGCTTTTAGCTGAATAAAAATTAAATTATAATTAATTTAACCTTAACGTTTATAATAATAATAATGAATTATAATGAATCCATCTTTAATGGGATCATCACTGTTTTAATCTTTATTTTTTAGAAATCATTTATTTGACAGAATGCTTCACAATCTTCCTCTGTTGCATGTTTCATAATTACTACCTGCTAATGGAATTTTATCCTGGCTTAACTTAGACATTTTCTATAAATCAATGTTACTGAAAAAAATTTACGCTTTCTTTCTTCTTACTTCTTCAATGTCACCTAGTACTTCAAATCCTTTACTAGTTTCTTTATGTATATTTAACCATTTTCGGTAATAATTTGCTAAAATTTCGCCATAATTTCTGGCTTTTGACTTTATTTCTTTTCAAAGATCCATCAATTTCTTAGCATGTGGCCAATTTTATTGAAAAGCCAGCATTTTGATTTTCTTTAAATATAAGTTTTAGTTGATGCAAATCAGTTTCAAAGTTCAAAGGTTCACATATTTAATTTTTAAAAGACATATTTTCCGTAATCTCTGTGAATTATTGAAATTTTCTCTATATTTTATTGTCACGAGCTTATTTTTTGCATATGCAAGCATCACTAATCTCTGCTTTTGATAGAATTTATAATAAAAATGAAATAGAATTAAAAATAAGTAAAGTCTAAAGTATTGATAATATTATAGCTAATCAGTATAAATTCAATTACTTATTTTAATTTCTAATAACTACTTATATGTCAAAATTTGATCTATTTCCTTATTCTTTGCTTTTTAGCAGCTAAATAAAATCGTAAAAAACTTTCTTTTTGATTTAAATTTTTTAGTGTTCAAATCTGGGTATTTTTCATCTAGACGACATTTATTTTTATCATTAAGAATTTTTTTTATATTGTCTTTATTTGTACTTTTTCTAAACCTATCACTCTTTTTTTTATTAGGTCTGAGAAGATTAATAAAGTTCAACCCTGCACTATTTTAATAATTTTTACGAAGTATAATTCTCTTAATACTTCAAATACTTGATCAATAGGCTTCAGCGAAGTTAGGACTAAGAACTATAAAAGCTGTATTCTTCATGCCATAGTATCAATATCTAGAACTTACTCCGAGTCCAAAGTATTTATATCCTTTTAAAACGTTCTAACCAAATTACCAATAGTTGATTAAGAAATCTCGATAATTTCTGTTCTATTTACATAAAGAAATTAAAAAAATTGAATTTTTAATGTTTTATTATATTTTCAATATTACCTAAAATTAAAATGAAATAAAATAAATAAGTGAATTAAAAATACAATTTATTTTATATTAATATGCAATAAACGTATGTAAAATAGCAATCTATTTAAATTTATAACTAAAAGTTTTTACCATTTTAATTAACGAATGTTTACAAGAAATTTATTAGAATGAATATTTAAGGCTAAAATTATATAAAAAAGCAAAAAAAATTGATAAGCTATTATAATGAAAATAAATTATTTGTTTAATATCAAAAATATTTAATGTAATTTAAGTAATTTAAATAATTATTATTTAGTATATAAGTAAGTTAAATAAAGCTTAAATTAATTTTGCGACTGAATAATAAATTTATAGAATTAATAAAAAACAACTATGATATTAAAAATTTTAATTTAAAATTCAATCTTTTACTATTTTAAAAGTTAAATTTAAATTTAACAAAATATTCTTTTGACATCTTTTCATTATTGGAATTGCTTCCTTCATCTAAAAATCTTATAATGTTATTTAAAATTATTCAACTCACACTTTTTTATCTTGCTCATCTTCTTTGTCTTTAGTTTTTTCCTTCTAATCTTCTACTTGCTTATCTTTTTATTCTTGATCTTCTTATTCTTACTCATTTTCATCATTATCTTCATCTTTTTCTTGTTCTTTCACTTCTTTACTCCTAATCTCAAAACTTTCTTATTTTTTCTTTTCTCAATTTGGATAATTCTAATCTCCTTTAACCAACAGTCTTTGTAAAATTTTTATTTACAGATCTATATATTCTAATTTGATTTGGAAATTAATTTATATACTTTTGAATCATAGGTTATTAATCTTTCGCTTATCTATATAGCAATCGCAATCCAGAATATGTTCAAATTAATTAAATTTTCCACAAATACTGTTATATTTTATTTTAATATCTATTGAGTAATATTTAGTTTCTCTTGTTACATAGTCTCTTTATTTATATCTTTCTTATAAATTATTCTCTAAAAGGAATCTAATTGTTGATTAAGTTAAATTTTACTTTCTTTCATATTTGTAAAAAAGTCTAAAAACTTTAAAGCCATAATATGTTTAAATGGTATTCAGTTAAGATCTATGAAGCAAGAATTATAAAAAGTATTTCCAGGTGCTTGAAAGGCCTTTCCGCTACCAATCTCATGTTATAATTAATTTTGTTTAATATTGTAATAATTCCTTTTAGATAGATCGAGGTATTAATTCACCACCATTATTCTGCTTTAGAGAGTGTGAGCATTCTGCATAAAGTCTTAAATCTTCAGATTATCACTTTTTTATATCTTAATAGTGTAAATACTTCCTTTTTCATAGAAATTATTTGAAGCATGTTTGCAGCGATTAATTAGGCTATTTTTAATGAAGAATTCACCCCTAAATATAAAATTTGCTATTTTAATGTAATATAATGATTTACAATCTTCAAGTTTTATTTTTTCCTCTTTTCTTTTATGCTTTTTAGAAACTGAATTGCTTCACACTTGGAGGCATTTATTTTAAGCTAATTCCAATTAAAAATTCTATTTTTTCATTATAATATTTTCATGTTTTTTTAGATTTTGAAAGAAGTATTAAATTATCTGCCTATGCAAGTGAAACTGTTATTGAAGTTATTATAATTGAATCCAATATTATTTTCTTTACTTTCTATATGTCTGATATTTATATCATAATATAAAAACGTTAGCACTGGTCCATTTTAACTCCTTACATTACTCCATTGTTCTATTTAAGGCTATTAAATAGCTTCCATCTAAGAAGAATTAAGAAATTAGATTTTAACAGATAGATTCAAATGCTAAAATCAATTCGAAAGATAATTTAACACATTTCAGCTGATCGAAAAGCAACCTTCTTTCTATTGAATCACACATTTTCTCCATGACAATCAAACCTGCTTTTATTTTAGTTTTTCCTTTGGCTTATTTTTGAAATAAATCTATAACTGATTGTAATACCCAGATATACTAAGTTTTTTGTCTATTTTTAATAAATCCCATTTGTATTGGGTGAATAAGTTTCTTAAAAATGTTATAATTTATATTATTAATTATATAATTTATTTTGATTATTATTTATTATTTAAAAATGTATGAAATAAACATTTTAGCTTAATAAAGAATATTAATTTCTTATTAGTACATTTTACTGAAATTAGAATTTTATGTTTTATCTACAATTTATTTTTAACATCCATTATTTTAAAATTTTAAGTATTTAAAATTTTTGAATTAAGTCAATATTTTACAAAAATAAATAATTAACGCTTTTTATTTTATTTTATTTTCATATTTTATAGATCGATTCAAAGTTTGTATATTTTATTTATATAATGAATTTAACAATAATAAAAATGGAATAATAAAATATCCCTTTTATTTAATTTATAGTAGTAGATTTCACATTTGCCGCTTAAAATAAGTTTAAAAGTTTTATCTCTCATTTGGTTTATTCCTTGTCGTCTTCTTCCAATAGGTCTTGTTAAAATCAGTCTCAGTGTATCTTGATTCAATTTTCTCTTATAGATTCTTCCTTCCCAATTGTAAAACAGGATTTCTCTTTCCTTTTTTCCTTGATTCAGTATTTTTTCTTGAATTGATAAAATTTCTTGCACTACTCCTTATAAGTGACCTTGTTAGCAACAAAAGTAACATTTCTTTAAAAATTTAATCTTCCTTGCTGTTCTTCCGTTTTACTTGCTTCCTCCTATTTCCTCAATCTCCTTGCAGTTTTAGTTAGGTTCCTTTTCAATTTGTTCCACTTGTTGTTGACTTGAAATTTTAAATTCCAATTGTATATTTTAGCTCTGAATTTATTATATCTAAGATTTTGTCTAACTATTTTATTCTTGCTGGTACTTTCATAAAGCACCAATCTCCCTTTCTTAATTGGCCATTCTAAGATCAAGTGTATCTTAAATTCCATGAGAGATCTGCTCTGTCAACTTTGTGTTCTCCTTATTAAACTTTTTAACCTCTTCCTGGAGGTTTAGTACCACTTTTATGAGCTATTCCATGCTCATCTGGACAGAAGGGTTGAACTCCGATACCTCCTGGTGTAAAGCACACTTCATCTGCTTCCTTGGTTTCTCATTTGAGGTTGGAGTTTCCATATGGATTGTCTTTAGGTCTTGCTTTCGTTACTCTTGTTAATTTCCAGGTTATTAAGTAAGAAAAAGTTAGGGTTATGAAAAAGAAGACTGCTAAGAAATGGTTTCCCGCTTCCTCTCTTCTTTTTTGACTAAAGAAG